>JAINUT010002790.1:0-121951 GCA_020205555.1 Panax stipuleanatus
CCATGATATCGCGTTAAAAACGATGCATACACCTCACACAATCTTGATTTAGGGAGGCCTTCTTATTATTTCATTGGTTCTCTCAAATTATCAATGAAAGAGGTGATTATGAGTCCTATGACTTCGTTCTAGTTTGATTAGCATCAAAAGAGCAATCCTATCACTAGTGCCTTCAAAACGGTCCGTACATCTCACAAAAATTTCATTTAGGGAGACCTTCTTATTGTTTACTAGTTCTCTCAAATTATCAAAATATATGTGATTATGAGTCCTATTACTTCTTTCTAGTTGAAATTAGCATAAAATGGAGCAATCCCATCACTATCGCATGCAAAACGATGCGTAGATCTCACACAAGTCCTCATTTATGGAGACCTTCATATTGTTTCATAGGTTTTTTCAAGTTTACAAACAAAGAGGTGATTAAAAGTTGTATTACTACGTTCTAGTTTGATTAGCGTCAAATGGAGAAACACATGACTATCGCGTTCAAAACCATACGTACATCTCACACATGTCTTCATTTAGGGATACCTTCTTATTGTTTCATTGGTTCTGTAAAATTGTCAAAATATAGGTGATTATGAGTCCGATTACATCGTTCTAGTTGAAATTAGCATCAAAAGGAGCAATTCCATCACTATAGCGTTCAAAACGATGCGGTCATCTCACAAAAGTTTTCATTTAAGAGACCTTCTTATTGTTTCATTGGTTCTCTAAAATTGTCAAAGAAAAAGGTGATTAGGAGTCCTATTACTTCGTTCTAATTTGATTAGCATCAAAATGAGCAATCCCATGACTATCGCGTTAAAAACGATGCGTACACCTCACACAATTTGATTTAGGGAGGCCTTCTTATTATTTCATTGGTTCTCTCAAATTATCAAAGAAAGAGGTGATTATGAGTCCTATGACTTCGTTCTAGTTTGATTAGCATAAAAAGAGCAATCCTATCCCTAGTGCCTTCAAAACGATCCGTACATCTCACAAAAGTCTTCATTTAGGGAGACCTTCTTATTATTTCATTAGTTCTCTCAAATTATCAAAATATATATGATTATGAGCGCTATTACTTCTTTCTAGTTGAAATTAGCATAAAATGGAGCAATCCCATCACTATCGCATGCAAAACGATGCGTAGATCTCACACAAGTCCTCATTTATGGAGACCTTCATATTGTTTCATAGGTTTTTTCAAGTTTACAAACAAAGAGGTGATTAAAAGTTGTATTACTACGTTCTAGTTTGATTAGCGTCAAATGGAGAAAAACCTGACTATCGCGTTCAAAACCATACGTACATCTCACACATGTCTTCATTAAGGGATACCTTCTTATTGTTCATTGGTTCTCTAAATTGTCAAAATATAGGTGATTATGAGTCCGATTACATCGTTGTAGTTGAAATTAGCATCAAAAGGAGCAATTCCATCACTATAGAGTTGAAAACGATGCGGTTATCTCACAAAAGTTTTCATTTAATAGACCTTATTGTTTCATTGGTTCTCTAAAATTGTCAAAGAAAAAGGTGATAGGAGTCCTATTACTTCGTTCTAATTTGATTAGCATTAAAATGAGCAATTCCATGGACCTATCGCGTTTAAAAACGTGCGTACACCTCACACAAGTCTTGATTTTAGGGAGACCTTCTTATTATTTCATTGGTTCTCTCAAATTATCAACGAAAGAGGTGATTATGAGTTCTATGACTTCGTTCTAGTTTGATTAGCATCAAAAAGAGCAATCCTATCACTAGTGCCTTCAAAACGGTCCTACATCTCACAAAAGTCTTCATTTAGGGAGACCTTCTTATTGTTTCACTAGTTCTCTCCAATTATCAAAATATATGTGATTATGAGTCATATTACTTCTTTTTAGTTGAAATTAGCATAAAATGGAGCAATCCATCACTATCGCATGCAAAACGATGCGTAGATCTCACACAAGTCCTCATTTATGGAGACCTTCATATTGTTTCATAGGTTTTTTTAAGTTTACAAACAAAGAGGTGATTAAAAGTTGCATTACTACGTTCTAGTTTGATTAGCGTCAAATGGAAAAACACATGACTATCGCCTTCAAAACCATACGTACATCTCACACATGTATTCATTTAGGGATACATTTTTACTGTTTCATTGGTTCTCTAAAATTATCAAAATATAGGTGATTATGAGTCCGATTACATCATTCTAGTTGAAATTAGCATCAAAAGGAGCAATTCCATCACTATAGCGTTCAAAACGATGCGGTCATCTCACAAAAGTTTTCATTTATGAGACCTTCTTAATGTTTCATTGGTTCTCTAAAATTGTCAAAGAAAAAGGTGATTAGGAGTCCTATTACTTCGTTCTAATTTGATTAGCATCAAAATGAGCAATCCCATGACTATTGCATTAAAAACGATGCGTACACCTCACACAAGTATTGATTTATGGAGACCTTCTTATTATTTCATTGGCTCTCTCAAATTATCAACGAAAGAGGTGATTATGAGTTCTATGACTTCGTTCTAGTTTGATTAGCATCAAAAAGAGCAATCCTATCACTAGTGCCTTCAAAACGGTCCGTACATCTCACAAAAGTCTTCATTTAGGGAGACCTTCTTATTGTTTCACTAGTTCTCTCAAATTATCAAAATATATGTGATTATGAGTCCTATTACTTCTTTCTAGTTGAAATTAGCATAAAATGGAGCAATCCCATCACTATCGCATGCAAAACGATACGTAGATCTCACACAAGTCCTCATTTATGGAGACCTTCATATTGTTTCATATGTATTTTCAAGTTTACAAACAAAGTGGTGATTAAAAGTTGTATTACTACGTTCTAGTTTGATTAGCGTCAAATGGAGAAACACATGACTATCGCGTTCAAAACCATACGTACATCTCACACACGTCTTCATTTAGGGATACCTTCTTATTGTTTCACTAGTTCTCTAAAATTGTCAAAATATAGGTGATTCTGAGTCCGATTACATCGTTCTAGTTAAAATTAGCATCAAAAGAAGTAATTCCATCACTATAGCGTTCAAAACGATGCGGTCATCTCACAAAAGTTTTCATTTAAGCGACCTTCTTAGTGTTTCATTGGTTCTCTAAAATTGTCAAAGAAAAAGGTGATTAGGAGTCCTATTACTTCGTTCTAATTTGATTAGCATCAAAATGAGCAATCCCATGACTATCGCGTTAAAAACGATGCGTACACCTCACACAAGTCTTGATTTACGGAGACCTTATTATTATTTCATTGGTTCACTCAAATTATCAAAGAAAGAGGTGATTATGAGTCCTATGACTTCATTCTGGTTTGATTAGCATCAAAAAGAGCAATCCTATCTCTACTGCCTTCAAAACGATCCGTACATCTAACAAAAGTCTTCATTTAGGGAGACCTTCTTATTGTTTCACTAGTTCTCTCAAATTATCAAAATATATGTGATTATGAGTCCTATTACTTCTTTCTAGTTGAAATTAGCGTAAAATGGAGCAATCCCATCACTATCGCATGCAAAACGATGCGTAGATCTCACACAAGTCCTCATTTATGGAGACCTTCATATTGTTTCATAGGTTTTTTCAAGTTTACAAACAAAGAGATGATTAAAAGTTGTATTACAACGTTATAGTTTGATTAGCGTCAAATGGAGAAACACATGACTATCGCCTTCAAAACCATACGTACATCTCACACATGTCTTCATTTAGGGATACCTTTTTATTGTTTCATTGGTTCTCTAAAATTGTCAAAATATAGGTGATTATGAGTCCGATTACATCGTTCTAGTTGAAATTAGCATCAAAAGAAGCAATTCCATCACTATAGCGTTCAAAACGGTGCGGTCATCTCACAAAAGTTTTCATTTATGAGACCATATTATTGTTTCATTGGTTCTCTAAAATTGTCAAAGAAAAAGGTGATTAGGAGTCCTATTACTTCGTTCTAATTTGATTAGCATCAAAATGAGCAATCCCATGACTCTCGCGTTAAAAACGATGCGTACACCTCTCACAAGTATTGATTTATGGAGACCTTCTTATTATTTCATTGGCTCTCTCAAATTATCAATGAAAGTGGTGATTATGAGTCCTATGACTTCTAGTTTGATTAGCATCAAAAAGAGCAATCCTATCACTAGTGCCTTCAAAACGATCGGTACATCTCACAAAAGTCTTCATTTAGGGAGACCTTCTTATTATTTCATTAGTTCTCTCGAATTATCAAAATATATGTGATTATGAGTCCTATTACTTCTTTCTAGTTGAAATTAGCATAAAATGGAGCAATCCCATCACTATCGCATGCAAAACGATGCGTAGATCTCACACAATTCCTCATTTATGGAGACTTTCATATTGTTTCATTGGTTTTTTCATGTTTACAAACAAAGAGGTGATTAAAAGTTGTATTACTACGTTCTAGTTTGATTAGCGTCAAATGGAGAAACACATGACTATCGCGTTCAAAACCATACGTACATCTCACACACGTCTTCATTTAGGGATACCTTCTTATTGTTTCACTAGTTCTCTTAAATTGTCAAAATATAGGTGATTATGAGTCCGATCGCATCGTTCTAGTTGAAATTAGCATCAAAAGGAGCAATTCCATCACTATAGCGTTCAAAACGATGCGGTCATCTCACAAAAGTTTTCATTTAAGAGACCTTCTTATTGTTTTATTGGTTCTCTAAAATTGTCAAAGAAAAAGGTGATTAGGAGTCCTATTACTTCGTTCTAATTTGATTAGAATCAAAATGAGCAATCCCATGACTATCGCATTAAAAACGATGCGTACACCTCACACAAGTCTTGATTTAGGGAGACCTTAATATTATTTCATTGGTTCTCTCAAATTATCAAAGAAAGATGTGATTATGAGTCCTATGACTTCGTTCTAGTTTTATTAGCATCAAAAAGAGCAATCCTATCACTAGTGCCTTCAAAACGATCCATACATCTCACAAAAGTCTTCATTTAGGGAGACCTTCTTATTATTTCACTAGTTCTTTCAAATTATCAAAATATATGTGATTATGAGTCCTATTACTTCTTTCTAGTTGAAATTAGAATAAAATAGAGAAATCCCATCACTATCGCATGCAAAACGATGCCTAGATCTCACACAAGTCCTCATTTATGGAGACCTTCGTATTGTTTCATAGGTTTTTTCAGGTTTACAAATAAAGAGGTGATGAAAAGTTGTATTACTACGTTTTAGTTTGATTAGCGTCAAATGGAGAAAAACATGACTATCGCGTTCAAAACCATACGTACATCTCACACACGTCTTCATTTAGGGATACCTTCTTATTGTTTCATTGGTTCTCTAAAATTGCCAAAATATAGGTGATTATGAGTCCGATTACATCGTTGTAGATGAAATTAGCATCAAAAGGAGCAATTCCATCAGTATAGCGTTCAAAACGATGCGGTTATCTCACAAAAGTTTTCATTTAAAAGACCTTCTTATTGTTTCATTGGTTCTCTAAAATTGTTAAAAAAAAAAGATGATTAGGAGTCCTATTACTTCGTTCTAATTTGATTAGCATCAAAATGAGCAATCCCATGACTATCGTATTAAAAATGATGCGTACACGTCACACAAGTCTTGATTTAGGGAGACCTTCTTATTATTTCATTGGTTCTCTCAAATTATCAAAGAAAGAGGTGATTATGAGTCCTATGACTTCGTTCTAGTTTGATTAGCGGTAAAAGATCGACCTGGGGTGAGCCGTAAGCCTGGACATCTTGGGATCGATCCCCGCCAGCAACAAGTGTGAGGAATTTCAAATAATTTAGTGTGGCCACGGGGACGCGGGCGTAAGCTCATATGAAAAGGCAGACCCGGGTCCGAGAGATATAGTCCGACTGCGGTCGGGATACTCTGGTTAACAAAAAAAAGAAAAAATAAAAAATAAAAAAAAGAAGAGCAATCCTATCACTAGTGCCTTCAAAACGGTCCGTACATCTCACAAAAGTCTTCATTTAGGGAGACATTCTTATTGTTTCAATAGTTCTCTCAAATTATCAAAATATATGTGATTATGAGTCCTATTACTTCTTTCTAGTTATAATTAGCATAAAATGGAGCAATCCCATCACTATCGAATGCAAAACGATGCGTAGATCTCACACAAGTCCTCATTTATGGAGACCTTCATATTGTTTCATAGGTTTTTTCAAGTTTACAAACAAAGAGATGATTAAAAGTTGCATTACTACGTTCTAGTTTGATTAGCGTCAAACGGAGAAACACATGACTATCGCCTTCAAAACCATACGTACATCTCACACTTGTCTTCATTTAGGAATACATTTTTACTGTTTCATTGGTTTTCTACAATTATCAAAATATAGGTGATTATGAGTCCGATTACATCGTTTTAGTTGAAATTAGCATCAAAAGGAGCAATTCCATCACAATAGCGTTCAAAGCGATGCGGTCATCTCACAAAAGTTTTCATTTAAGAGACCTTCTTATTATTTCATTGGTTCTCTAAAATTGTTAAAGAAAAAGGTGATTAGGAGTCCTATTACTTCGTTCTAATTTGATTAGCATCAAAATGAGCAATCCAAATGATGTGTACACCTCACACAAGTATTGATTTAGGGAGACCTTCTTATTATTTCATTGGTTCCCTCAAATTAACAAAGAAAGTGGTGATTATGAATCCTATGACTTAGTTCTAGTTTAATTAGCATCAAAAAGAGCAATCCTATCACTAGTGCCTTCAAAACGATCCGTACATCTCACAAAAGTCTTCATTTAGGGAGACCTTCTTATTATTTCATTAGTTCTCTCAAATTATTAAAATATATGTGATTATGAGTCCTATTACTTCTTTCTAGTTGAAATTAGCATAAAATGGAGCAATCCCATCACTATCGCATGCAAAACGATGCGTAGATCTCACACAAGTCCTCATTTATGTAGACCTTCATATTGTTTCATAGGTTTTTTCAAGTTTACAAACAAAGAGGTGATTAAAAGTTGTATTACTACGTTCTAGTTTGATTAGCGTCAAATGGAGAAACACATGACTATCGCGTTCAAAACCATACGTACATCTCACACACGTCTTCATTTAGGGATACCTTCTTATTGTTTCACTAGTTCTCTAAAATTGTCAAAATATAGGTGATTATGAGTCCGATTGCATCGTTCTAGTTGAAATTAGCATCAAAAGGAGCAATTCCATCACTATAGCGTTCAAAACGATGCGGTCATCTCACAAAAGTTTTCATTTAAGAGACCTTCTTATTGTTTCATTGGTTCTCTAAAATTGTCAAAGAAAAAGGTGATTAGGAGTCCTATTACTTCGTTCTAATTTGATTAGCATCAAAATGAGCAATCCCATGACTATCGCATTAAAAACGATGCGTACACCTCACACAAGTCTTAATTTAGGGAGACCTTATTATTATTTCATTGGTTCTCTCAAATTATCAAAGACAGATGTGAATATGAGTCCTATGACTTCGTTCTAGTTTGATTAGCAGTAAAGGATCGACCTGGGGTGAGCCGTAAACCCGAACATCTTGGGATCGATCCCCGCCAGCAACATGTGTGAGAAATTAGAAATAATTTCGTGTGGCAACGGGGACGCGGGCGTAAGCTCGTATGAAAAGGCTGACCCGGGTCCGAGAGATATAGTCCGACTGCGGTCGGGATAATCTCGGTTAACAAAAAAAAAGGAGCAATCCTATCACTAGTGCGTAGATCTCACACATTACCTCATTTATGGAGACTTTCATATTGTGTCATAGGTTTTTTCAAGTTTACAAACAAAGAGGTGATTAAAAGTTGTATTACTACGTTCTAGTTTGATTAGCGTCAAACGGAGAAACACATGACTATCGCGTTCAAAACTATACGTACATCTCACACATGTCTTCATTTAGGGATACCTTCTTATTGTTTCACTATTTCTCTAAAATTGTCAAAATATAGGTGATTATGAGTCCGATTACATCGTTCTAGTTGAAATTAGCAACAAAAGGAGCAATTCCATCACTATAGCGTTCAAAACGTTGCTGTTATCTCACAAAAGTTTTCATTTAAGAGACCTTCTTATTGTTTCATTGGTTCTCTAAAATTGTCAAAGAAAAAGGTGATTAGGAGTCCTATTACTTCGTTCGAATTTGATTAGCATCAAAATGAGCAATTATATGACTATCGCGTTAAAAACGATGCGTACACCTCACATAAGTCTTGATTTAGGGAGACCTTCTTATTATTTCATTGGTTCTCTCAAATTATCAAAGAAAGAGGTGATTATGAGTCCTATAACTTCGTTCTAGTTTGATTAGCGGTAAAGGATCGACCTGGGGTGAGCCGTAAACCCGTACATCTTGGGATCGATCCCCGCCAGAAATATGTGTGAGGAATTAGAAATAATTTCGTGTGGCAACGGGGACACGGGCGTAAGCTCGTATGAAAAGGCTGACCCGGGTCCGGGAGATATAGTCCGACTGCAGTCGGGATACTCTCGGTTAACAAAAAAAAAAAAAAAAAAAGAGCAATCCTATCACTAGTGCCTTCAAAACGATCCGTACATTTCACAAAAGTCTTCATTTAGGGAGACTTTCTTATTGTTTCACTAGTTCTCTCAAATTATCAAAGTATATGTGATTATGAGTCCTATTACTTCTTTCTAGTTGAAATTAGCATAAAATGGAGCAATCCCATCACTATCGCATGCAAAACGATGCTAAAACGCCACACAAGTCCTCATTTATGGAGACCTTCATATTGGTTTATAAGTTTTTTCAAGTTTACAAACAAAGAGGTGATTAAAAGTTGTATTACAACGTTTTAGTTTGATTAGCGTCAAATGGAGAAACACATGACTATCGCGTTCAAAACCATACGTACATCTCACACATGTCTTCATTTAGGGATACCTTTTTATTACTTCATTGGTTCTCTAAAATTGTCAAAATATAGGTGATTATGAGTCCGATTACATCGTTCTAGTTGAAATTAGCATCAAAAGGAGCAATACCATCACTATAGCGTTCAAAACGATGCGGTCATCTCACAAATGTTTTCATTTAAAAGACCTTCATATTGTTTCATTGGTTCTCTAAAATTGTCAAAGAAAAAGGTGATTAGGAGTCCTATTACTTCGTTCTAATTTGATTAGCATCAAAATGAGCAATCCCATGACTATCGTGTTAAAAACGATGCGTACACCTCACACAAGTCTTGATTTAGGGAGACCTTCTAATTATTTCATTGGTTCTCTCAAATTATCAAAGAAAGATGTGATTATGAGTCCTATGACTTCGTTCTAGTTTGATTAGCATCAAAAAGAGCAATTCTATCACTAGTGCCTTCAAAACGATCCGTACATCTCATAAAAGTCTTCATTTAGGGAGACCTTCTTATTGTTTCACTAGTTCTCTCAAATTATCAAAATATATGTGATTATGAGTCCTATTACTTCTTTCTAGTTGAAATTAGCATAAAATGGAGCAATCCCATCACTATCGCATGCAAAACGATGCGTAGATCTCACACAAGTCCTCATTTAGGGAGACCTTCATATTGTTTCCTAGGTTTTTTCAAGTTTACAAACAAAGAGGTGATTACAAGTTGTATTACTACGTTCTAGTTTGATTAGCGTTAAATGGAGAAACACATGACTATCGCATTCAAAACCATACGTATATCTCACACATGTCTTCATTTAGGGATACCTTCTTATTGTTTCATTGGTTCTCTAAAATTATCAAAATATAGATGATTATGTGTCCGATTACATCGTTCTAGTTGAAATTAGCATCAAAAGGAGCAATTCCATCACCATAGCGTTCAAAACGATGCGGTCATTTCACAAATGTTTTCATTTAAGAGAACTTATTGTTTCATTGGTTCTCTAAAATTGTCAAAGAAAAAAGTTATTAGGAGTACTTTTATTTCGTTCGAATTTGATTAGCATCAAAATGAGCAATCCCATGACAATCGCGTTAAAAACGATGCATACACCTCACACAAGTGTTGATTTAGGGAGACCTTCTTATTATTTCATAAGTTCTCTCAAATTATCAAAGAAAGAGGTGATTATGAGTCCTATGACTTCGTTCTAGTTTGATTAGTGGTAAAGGATCGACCTGGGGTGAGCCATAAAAACATCTTGGGATCGATCCCCTCCAGGAACATGTGTGAGGAATTAGAAATTATTTCGTGTGGCATCGGGGACGCGGTCGTAAGCTCATATGAAAGGGCTGACCCGGGTCCGAGAGATATAGTCCGACTGCGGTCGGAATACTCTCGGTTAACAAAAAAAAGAGCAATCCTATCACTAGTGCCTTCAAAACGATCCGTACATCTCACAAAAGTCTTCATTTAGGGAGACATTCTTATTGTTTCACTAGTTCTCTCAAATTATCAAAATATATGTGATTATGAGTCCTATTACTTCTTTCTAGTTGAAATTAGCATAAAATGGAGCAATCCCATCAGTATCGCATGCAAAACGATGCGTAGATCTCACACAAGCCCTCATTTATGGAGACCTTCATATTGTTTCATAGGTTTTTTCATGTTTACAAACAAAGAGTTGATTAAAAGTTGTATTACTACGTTCTAGTTTGATTAGCATCAAATGGAGAAACACATGACTATCGCGTTCAAAACCATACGTACATCTCACACACGTCTTCATTTAGGGATACCTTCTTATTGTTTCACTGGTTGTCTAAAATTGTCAAAATATAGGTGATTATGAGTCCGATTACATCGTTCTAGTTGAAATTAGTATTAAAAAGAGCAATTCTATCACTATAGCGTTCAAAACGATGCGGCCATCTCACAAAAGTTTTCATTTAAGAGACCTACTTATTGTTTCATTGGTTCTCTAAAATTGTCAAAGAATAAGGTGATTAGGAGTCCTATTACTTCGTTCTAATTTGATTAGCATCAAAATGAGCAATCCCATGACTATCGCATTAAAAACGATGCGTACACCTCACACAAGTCTTGATTTAGGGAGACCTTATTATTTCATTGGTTCTCTCAAATTATCAAAGAAAAGGGGATTATGAGTCCTATAACTTCGTTCTAGTTTGATTAGCGGTAAAGGATCGACATGGGGTGAGCCGTAAACCCGGACATTTTGGGATCGATCTCCGCCAGCAACAGGTGTGAGGAATTAGAAATAATTTCGTGTGGACACGGGGACGCGGTCGTAAACTCATATGAAAAGGCTGACCCGGGTCCGAGAGATATAGTCCGACTGCGGTTGGGATACTCTCGGTTAACAAAAAAGAAGAAAAAAAGAAGAGCAATCCTAGCACTAGTGCCTTCAAAACGATCCGTACATCTCACAAAAGTCTTCATTTAGGGAGTCCTTCTTATTGTTTCACTAGTTCTCTCAAATTATCAAAATATATGTGATTATGATCCTATTACTTCTTTCTAGTTGAAATTAGCATAAAATGGAGCAATCACATCACTATCGCATGCAAAACGATGCGTAGATCTCACACAAGTCCTCATTTATGGAGACCTTCATATTGTTTCATAGGTTTTTTCAAGTTTACAAACAAAGAGGTGATTAAAAGTTGCATTACTATGTTCTAGTTTGATTAGCGTCAAATGGAGAAACACATGACTATCGCGTTCAAAACCATACGTACATCTCACACATGTCTTCATTTAGGGATACATTTTTACTGTTTCATTGGTTCTCTAAAATTATCAAAATATAGGTGATTATGAGTTCGATTACATCGTTCTAGTTGAAATTAGCATCAAAAGGAGCAATTCCATCACTATAGCGTTCAAAGCGGTGCGGTCATCTCACAAAAGTTTTCATTTAAGAGACCTTCTTATTATTTCATTGGTTCTCTAAAATTGTCAAAGAAAAAGGTGATTAGGAGTCCTATTACTTCGTTCTAATTTGATTAGCATCAAAATGAGCAATCCCATGACTATCGCGTTAAAAATGATGTGTACACCTCACACAAGTATTGATTTAGGGAGACCTTATTATTTCATTGGTTCTCTCAAATTATCAAAGAAAGTGGTGATTATGAGTCCTATGACTTAGTTCTAGTTTGATTAGCATCAAAAAGAGCAATCCTATCACTAGTGCCTTCAAAACGATCCGTACATCTCACAAAAGTCTTCATTTAGGGAGACCTTCTTATTATTTCATTAGTTCTCTCAAATTAACAAAATATATGTGATTATGAGTCCTATTACTTCTTTCTAGTTGAAATGAGCATAAAATGGAGCAATCCCATCACTATCGCATGCAAAACGATGCGTAGATCTCACACAAGTCCTCATTTATGGAGACCTTCATATTGTTTCATAAGAATATGAAGGTCTCATGACTATCTAGTTTGATTAGCGTCAAAAGGAGAAACCCATGACTATCGCGTTCAAAACCATGCGTAAATCTCACACAAGTCTTCATTTAGGGAGACATTCTTAATGTTTCATAGGTTCTCTAAAATTGCCAAAGAAATAGGTGATTAGGAGTCCTATAACTTCGTTCTAGTTTGATTAGCATCAAAAAGAGCAATCCCATTACTATCACGTTCAAAACAATGCCTACATCTCACACAAGTCTTCAATTAAGAAGACATTCTTATTATTTCATTGGTTCACTAAAATTATCAAAGAAAGAGGTGATTAGGAGTCCTATAACTTCGTTCTAGTTTGATTAGCATCAAAAGGAGCAATCACATTACTATCACGTTCAAAACGATGCGTACATCTAACACATGTCTTCATTTTAGGAGACCTTCTTATTGTTTCATTGGTTCACTAAAATTGTCAAAGAAAGATGTGATTTTTTTTGCTTAATCAGAAAGAGGTGATTAGGAGTCCTATTAATTCGTTCTAATTTGTTTAGCATCAAAAGGAGCAATCCCATGACTATCGCGTTTAAAACGATGGGTACATCTCACACATTACTTTATAATTTAGGGATACCGTCTTATTATTTCATTGAATCTCTCAAATTGTCAAAGAAGGATGTGATTATGAGTCCTATGACTTCGTTCTAGTTTGATTAGCATCAAAAGGAGCAATTTTATCTCTAGTGCCTACAAAAAGATCCGTACATCTCAACACAAGTATTCATTTACCTTTTTATTGTTTCATTGGTTTTCTAAAATTGTCAAAAAGAGGTGATTAAGAGTCCTATAACTTCGTTCTTGTTAAATTAGCATCAAAATGAACAATCCCATTACTATCACGCTCAAAACGATGCGTACTTCTCGCACAAGTCTTCATTTAAGGAGACCTACTTATTGTTTCATTGGTTCTCTAAATTATCAAAGAAAGAGATGATTAGGAGTCCTATTATTTCGTTCTAATTTGATTAGCATCAAAATGAACAATCCCATGACTATCGCGTTAAAAATGATGCGTACACCTCACAAAAGTTTTGATTTAGGGGGACCTTCTTATTGTTTCATTTGTTCTCTCAAATTGTCAAACAAAGAGGTGATTATGAGTCCTATGACTTCGTTCTAGTTTGATTAGCATCAAAAGGAGCAATTCTATCACTAGTGCTTTCAAAAAGATCCGTACATCTCAACACAAGTATTCATTCTTCTTATTGTTTCATTGGTTTTCTAAAATTGTCAAAAAAGAAGTGATTATGAGTCCTATAACATCGTTCTAGTTTAATTAGCATCAAAAGAAACAATCCCATTACTATCACGTTCAGAACGATGCGTACTTCTCGTACAAGTCTTCATTTAAGGAGACCTTGTAATACCCGAGAATTTTCATATCTTATTAAATAAATATATTAATGGAAATGAGAATTTATTTGAATATAAATGATTTTGTGTTATGAGATGAATTAATTCAATTATATATAATTGAATAATTATAATAATTGAGAAATTGGTGGAGTTTGTGATAAACTCGTTGATTGCCTTGTGTGGCACAGTGACGTAATATAAGAATGATTATATTAATTTAAGCGAACAATTAATCTATATTAATTGTTAATCGAAGAATATTAATTAACTGTTATAAAATACTAATGAGGATTGATTAATAATATGTGATTATTA
The DNA here is from genome assembly GCA_020205555.1 of Panax stipuleanatus. NCBI lineage: Eukaryota > Viridiplantae > Streptophyta > Magnoliopsida > Apiales > Araliaceae > Panax > Panax stipuleanatus. The sequence continues at coordinate 14,054 of JAINUT010002790.1, forward strand.
TTATTGCAAGAAACATAATAATAATGAGCAACGTGTTTATAAATATAATGAGATTTATATCAAAGTGATAGTTAATCATATAAAGGTTAATTAAATTGTTATGGAGGTTAACAATTATATTGATTGATGTAGGATATGTGTATATTATTAATTAATATTCAATTTATAAGATGAGAAATTATATGTGCAAGCATGCGAATTAAATGTATAGTAACTATATGTTATGATATGTGTAGGTGACAAATGATGTGTGGATATACATTAAAATAATGTATCATGGATCTATTATAAATAATTGTTGAGTAATACAATTTAATAATATATGATATAATGTAATGTGGTAGTATCCGATTGTATTATATCGGTAAGATAAAATGTACATAGATTATATGTATTCAAATTGCATTTATTACATTATGGGGAGAACATTGTAATTATAACCTAAGAGTACATATAATATATAACATAAGTGTAGCATATAGTCCATTTGTAAGAATGCTGAGATTTGCTTGGCTTGTCCCAATATAATAGTCACTCTCCTTTCCCTCATTCACGTGCACAGCCATTATGGCCTAAGCCTATTGCTTTCCTTAAACTCAGTAAATTTCCATAGCCTTGTAGCAATGATGAGCAAGGGAGTGGTTTTAATGATGGATTCTAACAACTAAATACCTACCATTCTATAACCTTCATGCAATTTGTCAATCCATTAGTTTGATTTGGGAGTTAGAAGCTTGGACTGTGTATTCATTCTTCTATATAAAGGAACTCCCTGCACCTTCATTTCATTGCTGAAATATTTCTAAGAGAAGAGAGTATACTGTGATTGTCTATTTAGTTCAGAAGGAATTTCTATAGTAGCATCAGCAAGCTTACTCCATAACAGAGGTATAAATCCTCTTCGTGTCTTCATTTTCATTTTCTGTCAAAAGAACTCCATTGTTGTTCTCTGAGTTTTGTTGAAATTCTTGATTATGCCAAATTGGTTCATGATTGGTTTGTAGAACCCTTATATTGTTGTTATATGAACATACACACATGATGGAACCACTGAATAGTCTTTCATTTCCATTGTTCCTCTTCAATTTCTGTAAATACATGAAATTCGTAAATTAGTTAGAGTTCATGAAATTGGGAATTGATAATTGCTATTGACTGTTATATAAGCATATATGTATGTGTTAGTAAGTTAAACAAGTCTAATAGCATCTGGGTATGTTGAAATCGATGAAATGGGAGGTTTTTGGTCGGTTTTCGCTGCCGTCTGAACAGAAAACTGCCTCGACGCCGCAGCGCCGCAGCCCGCGCCGCAGCGCCGCACGCAGCGCCACTCGCGCCGCAGCGCCAGTATTAAGCCACTGTTCCGCGCCGCAGCGCCAGCCTCTGTGTTCAGTTTTCTGCATTCTGCAACAAAACTGTTATGCACCAATTGTTTGATTTTGTTTAAACAAGCATGGGAGCATGATTAATACATATATATAAACCTAATGAGGCAATGTAAGCATGTTTTAGTATATTAGCATGCATGGTTAACCAAACGACACATAGTTTGGAAACGAATTTAAAGTTTCATAAACGACGTTAACATATATGAAGCATGTATACATTCTGACTTTTCGAGCATGTTTATAGGGCCTTGAAATACATGAAAAGCATGTTAACTTACATATATAGGTTTCATAAGGAAGCATGAACATGATAGACCTTATTAATGAACTATACTAACAAAGTATAAGCTTTGAACGTGAACGTTGGTATGTTATGACGAGAATTAGAATTTGACATTTATGGACACATGTGATAGTACTCTTAGACTCATTCATGTGTCATGCATGTATATATACCATGATTAGTTGCCGTCATTAAAGTTTAGCATGAACAAAGCATGTTTTCAAGATAATAACAATGCTAGCTACATATATGCAATACGAGTACTCATGAGCATGACTAATACAAGTTATATGAATATCTTATGTGTTTAAAAGCAATCATGTTAGACCATATGAGTTCGTGTCCTTGAATGGCTTTAAGTATTAACTTAAGAACCTATACCATGTACGATTGGATTTGGAAAAGTTATACAAGCATGAAAGTATCCTTTAAATATGAATACATACTACGCGATATTATATGATGTTACTTGAACCCGATTTTGACGGTTAACTTAAGGAGATGCCGTGACTTGCTAAAATAAAATATATTTAGTATTGATTGTGGTCTTATGTGATATTAATAATATGCAAGCATGTTTGCTAATTGTTGAGATCTTATATAATATGAGAATGCGTTTAAACTCTAAAGAAGGAACGTTAAGGATAGAAATTATATTCCATATAACTGTGTAGCTAGGTAAAACTTAGCTTATGTGTTGATCGTATATTCAAAGAGAAAATGTGAAGTTAAATTATACGACTAATGAATATCATATATATACGTAACTGTATTACGATAGAAATTCGAAAGTGTTGATTGCTTTTCGTGGATAAACTACGCTAAAGGCAAGTTCTCTTACTTACACTCTTTTAAAGTGCAAGTATCCTAACCGACGCATTTACTTTATGCAAGGAAATCTATGATTGTGAAAGTTTCCTAACTTATACTCTTTTACTATGCAAGTATCCTATCTTGTGTATTGCGAACTAGTTTCCTATTTAATCGGTTGAATCGAATTAGCATACTTGAACTCTTATTTCATTAAAGCTATTATTCATGTTGAACTTAGTATTGTTCTTGAATATTGTGAAAGTGTCTATGCCATTTGATTCGGCTGGACTTATGTTATTGAAAAGCAACCCAAACTAATTGATTGGTGCGGGATCTTGTATTTGACTGAGAAGAACAACCTTCTTTGAAGGGAATATATAATTGTCGGAGAACCGACGTGCACACTTGAGTATGGTTGATTGTTATGCATAACAAGGGTACTTTAGGCTGATCACCTGTTGTACCTGTTTTTGTTGGATTTTCAGTTTATTACTGTCAATTCTAGTAGAAGTTCATAGTCCGTAGTGACTACTCAGTATTCAATTATTTGAAATCTTGAATTGACTTATTATTGAATCATATTGATATTATCCTGTCCTTAGCGACTGATATTGAGAACTGTTGATATTCTTGTTATTCTTGAACTATCAAATCTTGTTATACCCTTTCGAGAATTGAGAATCTTATTACTCATCCTTATTGTATATTACTTGCTGGGCAATTTGTGCTCATTCTTGCTTTCCCTAAAACATTTCAGTTAAGGCAGAGCATGGTGAACCTTCGGGCGTTGATAAGGGCAAGGGCAAAGCTACCAACTAGCTTATGTCTGTTATGTTTTAAATATATTAATATTGTATGAAGATGATGTAGTAAGACTGGATTTGATTATGTTTAAGCTTAAGTTAGATTATGTAATAAGTCGTTAACTGATATTATTATGTAATCTATTAAGTACTGTAGGTTGCGAGACTTAGGGGAATAATTATAATAAATCATTGTAAATTAATCTAGAATAGATTTTCCGCTGTGATCGTGTGATATTTAAATATTATTATTGTGATGTATTACCATGAGCACGTGATGAACCGAATTCGAGATACCAAGTGGCGGTCCTGGAATTTGGGGGCGTCACAGACCTACTTATTGTTTCATTGGTTCTCTAAATTGCCAAAGAAAGAGGTTATTAGGAGTCCTATTATTTCGTTCTAATTTGATTTACATCAAAATGAACAATCCCATGACTATTGCGTTAAAAATGATGCGTACATCTCACACAAGTCTTGATTTAGGGAGACCTTCTTATTGTTTCATTGGTTCTCTAAATTATCAAAGAAAGAGGTGATTAGGAGTCCTATTATTTTGTTCTAATTTGATTAGCATCAAAATGAACCATCCCATGACTATCGCGTTAAAAATGATGCGTACATCTCACAAAAGTCTTGATTTAGGAGGACCTTCTTATTGTTTCATTTGTTCTCTCAAATTGTCAAACAAAGAGGTGATTATGAGTCCTATGACTTCGTTCTAGTTTGATTAACATCAAAAGGAACAATTCTATCACTAGTGCCTTTAAAACGATCCGTACATCTCACACAAGTCTTCAATTAGGGAAACCTTCTTACTGTTTCATTAGTTCTTTCAAATTGTCAAAATATTGTGATTTTGAGTCCTATTACGTCGTTCAAGTTAAAATTAGCATCAAAAGGAGCAATTCCATCACTGTCGCGTCCCAAACAACGCGTAGATCTCACACAAGTCTTCATTTAGGTAGACCTTCATATTGTTTCATTGGTTGTTTCAAATTTACAAACAAAGAGGTGATCAATAGTTGTATTACTTCGTTCTAGTTTGATTAGCGTCAAAAGGAGAAACCCATGACTATCGCGTTCAAAACCATGCGTAAATCTCACACAAGTCTTCATTTAGGGAGACATTCTTAATGTTTCATAGGTTCTCTAAAATTGCCAAAGAAATAGGTGATTAGGAGTCCTATAACTTCGTTCTAGTTTGATTAGCATCAAAAGGAGCAATCCCATTTCTATCACGTTCAAAACAATGCCTACATCTCACACAAGTCTTCAATTAAGAAGACATTCTTATTATTTCATTGGTTCACTAAAATTGTCAAAGAAAGAGGTGATTAGGAGTCCTATAACTTCGTTCTAGTTTGATTAGCATCAAAAGGAGCAATCACATTACTATCACGTTCAAAACGATGCGTACATCTAACACATGTCTTCATTTCCGGAGACCTTCTTATTGTTTCATTGGTTCACTAAAATTGTCATAGAAAGAGGTGATTTTTTTTGCTAAATCAGAAAGAGGTGATTAGGAGTCCTATTAATTCGTTCTAATTTGTTTAGCATCAAAAGGAGCAATCCCATGACTGTTGCGTTTAAAACGATGCGTACATCTCACACATTACTTTATAATTTAGGGAGACCGTCATATTATTTCATTGAATCTCTCAAATTATCAAAGAAGGAGGTGATTATGAGTCCTATGACTTCGTTCTAGTTTGATTAGCATCAAAAGGAGCAATTTTATCTCTAGTGCCTTCAAAAAGATCCGTACATCTCAACACAAGTATTCATTTACCTTCTTATTGTTTCATTGGTTTTCTAAAATTGTCAAAAAAGAGGTGATTAAGAGTCCTATAACTTCGTTCTTGTTAAATTAGCATCAAAAGGAACAATCCCATTACTATCACGTTCAAAACGATGTGTACTTCTCGCACAAGTCTTCATTTAAGGAGACCTACTTATTGTTTAATTGGTTCTCTAAATTATCAAAGAAAGAGGTGATTAGGAGTCCTATTATTTCGTTCTAATTTGATTAGCATCAAAATGAACAATCCCATGACTATCGCGTTAAAAATGATGCGTACACCTCACAAAAGTTTTGATTTAGGGGGACCTTCTTATTGTTTCATTTGTTCTCTCAAATTGTCAAACAAAGAGGTGATTATGAGTCCTATGACTTCGTTCTAGTTTGATTAGCATCAAAAGGAGCAATTCTATCACTAGTGCTTTCAAAAAGATCCGTACATCTCAACACAAGTATTCATTCTTCTTATTGTTTCATTGGTTTTCTAAAATTGTCAAAAAAGAAGTGATTATGAGTCCTATAACATCGTTCTAGTTTAATTAGCATCAAAAGAAACAATCCCATTACTATCACGTTCAGAACGATGCGTACTTCTCGTACAAGTCTTCATTTAAGGAGACCTTCTTATTGTTTCATTGGATCTCTAAATTATCAAAGAAAGAGGTGATTAGGAGTCCTATTATTTCATTCTAATTTGATTAGCATCAAAATGAACAATCCCATGACTATCGCGTTAAAAATGATGCGTACACCTCACAAAAGTTTTGATTTAGGGGGACCTTCTTATTGTTTCATTTGTTCTCTCAAATTGTCAAACAAAGAGGTGATCATGAGTCCTATTATTTCGTTCTAATTTGATTAGCATCAAAATAAACCATCCCATGACTATCGCGTTAAAAATGATGCGTACATCTCACAAAAGTCTTGATTTAGGAGGACCTTCTTATTGTTTCATTTGTTCTCTCTAATTGTCAAACAAAGAGGTGATTATGAGTCCTATGACTTCGTTCTAGTTTGATTAGCATCAAAAGGAACAATTCTATCACTAGTGCCTTCAAAACGATACGTACATCTCACACAAGTCTTCATTTAGGAAAACCTTCTTACTGTTTCATTAGTTCTCTCAAATTGTCAAAATATTATGATTTTGAGCCCTATTACTTTGTTCAAGTTGAAATTAGCTTCAAAATAAGCAATTCCATCATTATCGCGTCGAAAACGATGCGTAGATCTCACACAAGTCTTCATTTAGGTAGACGTTCATATTGTTTTGTTAGTTGTTTCAAATTTACAAAGAAAGAGGTGATCAATAGTTGTATTACTTCGTTCTAGTTGATTAGCGTCAAAAGGAGAAATCCATGACTATCACGTTCAAAACAATGCGTAAATCTCATACATGTCTTCATTTAGGGAGACATTCTTAATGTTTCATAGGTTCTCTAAAATTGTCAAAGAAATAGGTGATTAGGAGCCCTATAACTTCGTTCTAGTTTGATTAGTATCGAAAGGAGCAATCCCATTAATATCACGTTCAAAACAATGCCTACATCTCACACAAGTCTTCATTTAAGAATACATTCTTATTATTTCATTGGTTCACTAAAATTGTCAAAGAAAGAGGTGATTAGGTGTCCTATAACTTCGTTCTAGTTTGATTAGCATCAAAAGGAGCAATCACATTACTATCACGTTCAAAACGATGCGTACATCTAACACATGTCTTCATTTCAGAAGACCTTCTTATTGTTTCATTTGTTCACTAAAATTGCCTAAAAAAGAGGTGATTTTTTTTGCTAAATCAGAAAGAGGTGATTAGGAGTCCTATTAATTCGTTCTAATTTGTTTAGCATCAAAAGGAGCAATCCCATGACTATTGCGTTTAAAACGATGCGTACATCTCACACATTACTTTATAATTTAGGGAGACCGTCATATTATTTCATTGAATCTCTCAAATTATCAAAGAAGGAGGTGATTATGAGTCCTATGACTTCGTTCTAGTTTGATTAGCATCAAAAGGAGCAATTTTATCTCTAGTGCCTTCAAAAAGATCCGTACATCTCAACACAAGTATTCATTTACCTTCTTATTGTTTCATTGGTTTTCTAAAATTGTCAAAAAAGAGGTGATTAAGAGTCCTATAACTTCGTTCTTGTTAAATTAGCATCAAAAGGAACAATCCCATTACTATCACGTTCAAAACGATGTGTACTTCTCGCACAAGTCTTCATTTAAGGAGACCTACTTATTGTTTAATTGGTTCTCTAAATTATCAAAGAAAGAGGTGATTAGGAGTCCTATTATTTCGTTCTAATTTGATTAGCATCAAAATGAACAATCCCATGACTATCGCGTTAAAAATGATGCGTACACCTCACAAAAGTTTTGATTTAGGGGGACCTTCTTATTGTTTCATTTGTTCTCTCAAATTGTCAAACAAAGAGGTGATTATGAGTCCTATGACTTCGTTCTAGTTTGATTAGCATCAAAAGGAGCAATTCTATCACTAGTGCTTTCAAAAAGATCCGTACATCTCAACACAAGTATTCATTCTTCTTATTGTTTCATTGGTTTTCTAAAATTGTCAAAAAAGAAGTGATTATGAGTCCTATAACATCGTTCTAGTTTAATTAGCATCAAAAGAAACAATCCCATTACTATCACGTTCAGAACGATGCGTACTTCTCGTACAAGTCTTCATTTAAGGAGACCTTCTTATTGTTTCATTGGATCTCTAAATTATCAAAGAAAGAGGTGATTAGGAGTCCTATTATTTCATTCTAATTTGATTAGCATCAAAATGAACAATCCCATGACTATCGCGTTAAAAATGATGCGTACACCTCACAAAAGTTTTGATTTAGGGGGACCTTCTTATTGTTTCATTTGTTCTCTCAAATTGTCAAACAAAGAGGTGATCATGAGTCCTATGACTTCGTTCTAGTTTGATTAGCATCAAAAGGAGCAATTCTATCACTAGTGCTTCCAAAAAGATCCGTACATCTCAACACAAGTATTCATTCTTCTTATTGTTTCATTGGTTTTCTAAAATTATCAAAAAAGAAGTGATTATGAGTCCTATAACATCGTTCTAGTTTAATTAGCATCAAAAGAAACAATCCCATTACTATTACGTTCAGAACGATGCGTACTTCTCGTACAAGTCTTCATTTAAGGAGACCTACTTATTGTTTCATTGGTTCTCTAAATTGCCAAAGAAAGAGGTGATTAGGAGTCCTATTATTTCGTTCTAATTTGATTCGCATCAAAATGAACAATCCCATGACTATTGCGTTAAAAATGATGCGTACATCTCACACAAGTCTTGATTTAGGGAGACCTTCTTATTGTTTCATTGGTTCTCTAAATTATCAAAGAAAGAGGTGATTAGGAGTCCTATTATTTCGTTCTAATTTGATTAGCATCAAAATGAACCATCCCATGACTATCGCGTTAAAAATGATGCGTACATCTCACTAAAGTCTTGATTTAGGAGGACCTTCTTATTGTTTCATTTGTTCTCTCAAATTGTCAAACAAAGAGGTGATTATGAGTCCTATGACTTCGTTCTAGTTTGATTAGCATCAAAAGGAACAATTCTATCGCTAGTGCCTTCAAAACGATCCGTACACCTCACACAAGTCTTCATTTAGGAAAACCTTCTTACTGTTTCATTAGTTCTCTCAAATTGTCAAAATATTATGATTTTGAGTCCTATTACTTCGTTCAAGTTAAAATTAGCATCAAAAGGAGCAATTCCATCACTGTCGCGTCCCAAACGACGCGTAGATCTCACACAAGTCTTCATTTAGGTAGACCTTCATATTGTTTCATTGGTTGTTTCAAATTTACAAACAAAGAGGTGATCAATAGTTGTATTACTTCGTTCTAGTTTGATGAGCGTCAAAAGGAGAAATCCATGACTATCGCGTTCAAAACCATGCGTAAATCTCACACAAGTCTTCATTTAGGGAGACATTCTTAATGTTTCATAGGTTCTCTAAAATGTCCAAAGAAATAGGTTATTAGGAGTCCTATAACTTCGTTCTAGTTTGATTAGCATCAAAAGGAGCAATCCCATTTCTATCACGTTCAAAACAATGCCTACATCTCACACAAGTCTTCAATTAAGAAGACATTCTTATTATTTCATTGGTTCACTAAAATTGTCAAAGAAAGAGGTGATTAGGAGTCCTATAACTTCGTTCTAGTTTGATTAGCATCAAAAGGAGCAATCACATTACTGTCACGTTCAAAACGATGCGTACATCAAACACATGTCTTCATTTCAGGAGACCTTCTAATTGTTTCATTGGTTCACTAAAATTGTCAAAGAAAGAGCTAAATCAGAAAGAGGTGATTAGGAGTCCTATTAATTCGTTCTAATTATTAGCATCAAAAGGAGCAATCCCATGACTATCGCGTTTAAAACGATGCGTACATCTCACGCATTAATTTATAATTTAGGGAGACCGTCTTATTATTTCATTAAACCTCTCGAATTGTCAAAGAAGGAGGTGATTATGAGTCCTATGACTTCGTTCTAGTTTGATTAGCATCAAAAGGAGCAATTTTATCTCTAGTGCCTTCAAAAAGATCCGTACATCTCAACACAAGTATTCATTTACCTTCTTATTGTTTCATTGGTTTTCTAAAATTGTCAAAAAAGAGGTGATTAAGAGTCCTATAACTTCGTTTTTGTTAAATTAGTATCAAAAGGAACAATCCCATTACTATCACGTTCAAAACGATGCGTACTTCTCGCACAAGTCTTCATTTAAGGAGACCTACTTATTGTTTCATTGGTTCTCTAAATTATCAAAGAAAGAGGTGATTAGGAGTCCTATTATTTCGTTCTAATTTGATTAGCATCAAAATGAACAATCCCATGACTATCGCGTTAAAAATGATGCGTACACCTCACAAAAGTTTTGATTTAGGGGGACCTTCTTATTGTCTCATTTGTTCTCTCAAATTGTCAAACAAAGAGGTGATTATGAGTCCTATGACTTCGTTCTAGTTTGATTAGCATCAAAAGGAGCAATTCTATCACTAGTGCTTTCAAAAAGATCCGTACATCTCAACACAAGTATTCATTCTTCTTATTGTTTCATTGGTTTTCTAAAATTGTCAAAAAAGAAGTGATTATGAGTCCTATAACATTGTTCTAGTTTAATTAGCATCAAAAGAAACAATCCCATTACTATCACGTTCAGAACGATGCGTACTTCTCGTACAAGTCTTCATTTAAGGAGACCTACTTTTTGTTTCATTGGTTCTCTAAATTGTCAAAGAAAGAGGTGATTAGGAGTCCTATTATTTCGTTCTAATTTGATTCGCATCAAAATGAACAATCTCATGACTATTGCGTTAAAAATGATGCGTACATCTCACACAAGTCTTGATTTAGGGAGACCTTCTTATTGTTTCATTGGTTCTCTAAATTATCAAAGAAAGAGGTGATTAGGAGTCCTATTATTTCGTTCTAATTTGATTAGCATCAAAATGAACCATCCCATGACTATCGCGTTAAAAATGATGCGTACATCTAACAAAAGTCTTGATTTAGGAGGACCTTCTTATTGTTTCATTTGTTCTCTCAAATTGTCAAACAAAGAGGTGATTATGAGTCCTATGACTTCATTCTAGTTTGATTAGCATCAAAAGGAACAATTCTATCACTAGTGCCTTCAAAACGATCCGTACACCTCACACAAGTCTTCATTTAGGGAAACCTTCTTACTGTTTCATTAGTTCTCTCAAATTGTCAAAATATTGTGATTTTGAGTCCTATTACTTCGTTCAAGTTAAAATTAGCATCAAAAGGAGCAATTCCATCACTGTCGCGTCCCAAACGACGCGTAGATCTCGCACAAGTCTTCATTTAGGTAGACCTTCATATTGTTTCATTGGTTGTTTCAAATTTACAAACAAAGAGGTGATCAATAGTTGTATTACTTCGTTCTAGTTTGATTAGCGTCAAAAGGAGAAACCCATGACTATCGCGTTCAAAACCATGCGTAAATCTCACACAAGTCTTCATTTAGGGAGACATTCTTAATGTTTCATAGGTTCTCTAAATTTGCCAAAGAAATAGGTGATTAGGAGTCCTATAACTTCATTCTAGTTAAAATTAGCATCAAAAGGAGCAATCCCATTTCTATCACGTTCAAAACAATGCCTACATCTCACACAAGTCTTCAATTAAGAAGACATTCTTATTATTTCATTGGTTCACTAAAATTATCAAAGAAAGAGGTGATTAGGAGTCCTATAACTTCGTTCTAGTTTGATTAGCATCAAAAGGAGCAATCACATTACTATCACGTTTAAAACGATGCGTACATCTAACACATGTCTTCATTTCAGGAGACCTTCTTATTGTTTCATTGGTTCACTAAAATTCTCAAAGAAAGAGGTGATTTTTTTTGCTAAATCAGAAAGAGGTGATTAGGAGTCCTATTAATTCGTTCTAATTTGTTTAGCATCAAAAGGAGCAATCCCATGACTATCGCGTTTAAAACGATGCGTACATCTCACACATTACTTTATAATTTAGGGAGACCGTCTTATTATTTCATTGAACCTCTCAAATTGTCAAAGAAGGATGTGATTATGAGTCATATGACTTCGTTCTAGTTTGATTAGCATCAAAAGGAGCAATTTTACCTCTAGTGCCTTCAAAAAGATTCGTACATCTCAACACAAGTATTCATTTACCTTCTTATTGTTTCATTGGTTTTCTAAAATTGTCAAAAAAGAAGTGATTATGAGTCCTATAACATTGTTCTAGTTTAATTAGCATGAAAAGAAACAATCCCATTACTATCACGTTCAGAACGATGCGTACTTCTCGTACAAGTCTTCATTTAAGGAGACCTACTTATTGTTTCATTGGTTCTCTAAATTATCAAAGAAAGAGGTGATTAGGAGTCCTATTATTTCGTTCTAATTTGATTAGCATCAAAATGAACAATCCCATGACTATCGCGTTAAAAATGATGCGTACACCTCACAAAAGTTTTGATTTAGGGGGACCTTCTTAATGTTTCATTTGTTCTCTCAAATTGTCAAACAAAGAGGTGATTATGAGTCCTATGACTTCGTTCTAGTTTGATTAGCATCAAAAGGAGCAATTCTATCACTAGTACTTTCAAAAAGATCCGTACATCTCAACACAAGTATTCATTCTTCTTATTGTTTCATTGGTTTTCAAAATTGTCAAAAAAGAAGTGATTATGAGTCCTATAACATCGTTCTAGTTTAATTAGCATCAAAAGAAACAATCCAATTACTATCACGTTCAGAACGATGCGTACTTCTCGTACAAGTCTTCATTTAAGGAGACCTACTTATTGTTTCATTGGTTCTCTAAATTGCCAAAGAAAGAGGTGATTAGGAGTCCTATTATTTCGTTCTAATTTGATTCGCATCAAAATGAACAATCCCATGACTATTGCGTTAAAAATTATGCGTACATCTCACACAAGTCTTGATTTAGGGAGACCTTCTTATTGTTTCATTGGTTCTCTAAATTATCAAAGAAAGAGGTGATTAGGAGTCCTATTATTTCGTTCTAATTTGATTAGCATCAAAATGAACCATCCCATGACTATCGTGTTAAAAATGATGCGTACATCTCACAAAAGTCTCGATTTAGGAGGACCTTCTTATTGTTTCATTTGTTCTCTCAAATTATCAAACAAAGAGGTGATTATGAGTCCTATGACTTCGTTCTAGTTTGATTAGCATCAAAATGAACAATCCTATCACTAGTGCCTTTAAAATGATACGTACATCACACACAAGTCTTCATTTAGGGAAACCTTCTTACTGTTTCATTAGTTCTCTCAAATTATCAAAATATTGTGATTTTGAGCCCTATTACTTCGTTTAAGTTGAAATTAGCTTCAAAAGGAGCAATTCCATCATTATCGCGTCCACAAAGATGCGTAGATCTCACACAAGTCTTCATTTAGGTTGACCTTCATATTGTTTCATTGGTTGTTTCAAATTTACAAAGAAAGAGGTGATTAATAGTTGTATTACTTCGTTCTAGTTTGATGAGCTTCAAAAGGAGAAACCCATGACTATCGCGTTCAAAACCATGCGTACATCTCACACAAGTCTTCATTTAGGTAGACCTTCATATTGTTTCATTGGTTGTTTCAAATTTACAAACAAAAAGGTGATCAATAGTTGTATTACTTCGTTCTAGTTTGATTAGTGTCAAAAGGAGAAACCCATAACTATCGCGTTCAAAACCATGAGTAAATCTCACACAAGTCTTCATTTAGGGAGACATTATTAATGTTTCATAGGTTCTCTAAATTTGCCAAAGAAATAGGTGATTAGGAGTCCTATAACTTCGTTCTAGTTTGATTAGCATCTGAATGAGTAATCCCATTACTATCACGTTTAAAATAAAGCCTACATCTCACACAAGTCTTCATTTAAGAAGACATTCTTATTATTTCATTGGTTCACTAAAATTGTCAAAGGAAGACGTGATTAGGAGTCCTATAACTGTTGGGTTTGTACGAAATCGTGACGCAATCAAATTGCAAAAATTAGCGGAAGCATGGTATATCAGAGTTTAAAAAATTTCTACAAAACCATTACCCGGATCATCCTTTATGCAAATTATTAATTTAAAACGATAAATAAGAAGTTATGGAATCATACCCTTGTAGAACGAAGCTTCCACAGGTACTAGTTCAACTCCTTGTTCTTCGTGATCTCCTTGAATTTTCGGGTTAGATTCCTTTCTTTGATCAACGTTAGCCACCCAAGTGTTTGGCCTCTAGAGGTGATCCACCAAGGAAGATGAATTATCAAGAAGGAGGGTGTTTGGCTTAACCTTACTTTTCTATCCTCTATAGAAAAGGAGTACTCTCCAACAATTGGAATTACATCAATCTAATATCTATTATAAGACTTCTCTTATATAGACATTGGTCAACCCTTCTAATCCTATTAGACATGGGATTTCTTTTAATTAATTAAACTCCTTTAATTAATTTAGGCTTCCCACCACATGGGAATAATTAATTAAATTTATTTAATTAATTTGTCTCCTAATCTTATTAGGAATAAATGAGAGTACTAAATATTAAATTAATTACTAAACTCCTTTAGAAATTAAAATAATAATAATTGTAATAATATTAATAAGACTCCTCTTATTAATTTATATTTAATATTTCCAAAATATTAAATAATAAACATTAAGCTATTTAATTTATTCTATCACCATAGATTAAATTAATTATACTTAATGCATTATTACGATTATGTCATTACCTTCTTAAATAATTATTCTTCCTTTTATGGTGTGACCCTTTAGGTTCTCCATATTAAACCGGTTGTGAATAAATCAATTAAAACAATTTTAATCTTATTTAAATAAATAAATTAAACTAATAATTTATTTAAATAAATAATATTTATTCTACAATAGGGATAAGCCTCCCTAGCGATCAACGACTTTCCAGATAATATAGATTTCAACATTAATCAAAAAGAACCTGTGAGTAAATAGTTACCATACAATTCAATCATTTCACCATACGATGTCCCAATTAAATATAAGACATGGATTTACTGTCAAGTCTTATTTTATTTAATTATATGTATTTCGATTAGAAAATGCACAACTCCAAATAATGCAAATTAAAAACTCCTTTCTAATTTCATTTCACCTTGGCCAAGGATTCCTGGGTTGTCATTTAACGAATCACATGGGACATATCTCCTCTTTTACTAGAGGTGGTAGATTCTTTATTGATCATTCATTATCTCCATATGTAACTCATTATACCCAAGCATACCCTATATATGCCTTAAAAGGTCTTAAGGAATAAGTCAAAGTATAATTTGTTACATACAAGATACTATGATGATCTCAAGTCCAAGGATCACTTGTACTACTATCACATTAGGAATTCCTATTGACAGGCGAGTAAATCTCCATTAGGTATTCCATAGCGAATCACGTTCAGTGAACTTATTCTCCAATAAGCACCTACATACTTGCTTTAGTGTCTCCACACAAATGATCATGAGATCAATCATCCTCATCCAATGAGCAAGCAACATATGTACCAATCTATCCGGATTTACTAATCCCCTTTTTAGTAATCCCACGATTGGGAACTATTTTAGTTTTAAAACTTTCTAAGAATTTAGATCTCATTAGCATGATCATCATCATGATTCTAAAAGCATTGCTTAAAACTATGGGTTATTTACATATTATAAAAACAGCAACATGTAGATAATTAAATGCCTTTAATAAATGAATATTTTATTAATAAATAAATAAGATTGTTTACAAAGTACGTGCTTTATCATCATACATGATTGGCTTGTATGCACACTACTATCAATCTCCCACTTGCACTAAAGCCAATCGCCATGGTATCTCATACCCATCTTCTCTAAGTGACGATCAAACTGATGTTGTGTTAAAGCTTTAGTAAATGGATCTGCAATGTTATCTTGAGAGTCTACACGCTCCAAGGTGACGTCTCCTCTTTCAATGATCTCCCTGATCAAGTGAAATCGCCGCAACACGTGTTTAGATTTCTGATGAGACCTGGGTTCCTTAGCTTGTGCAACTGCTCCTGTGTTGTCACAGTAAACGGGAACTACTTCTCCAATACTAGGAACCACACCAAGTTCAGTTATGAACTTCTTCATCCAAACAGCTTCCTTTGCAGCTTCACTTGCAGCTATATACTCTGCCTCTGTCACTGAATCAGCAACTGTTTGCTGCTTGGAACTCTTCCAACTCACTGCGCCTCCGTTCAAGGTAAAAACATACCCCGAAATAGATTTACTGTCATCTTGGTCCGTTTGAAAACTTGAGTCTGTGAAGCCCTCGAGTTTTAATTCAGACCCACCGTAGACAAGAAAAATATCTTTAGTCCTTCTCAAGTACTTTAGGATATTTTTCACTGCCTTCCAGTGCTCTTCTCCAGGATTCGACTGGTATCTGCTCGTTACACTAAGTGCATGAGCAACATCCGGTCTAGTACATATCATACCGTACATGATAGATCCTATTGCAGAAGCATAAGGGATCTTACTCATACGGTCTCTCTCCTCAGGTGTCTTTGGGGCCTGTTTCTTGGAGAGATGTATTCCATGGCTCATCGGCATGAGACCTCTTTGGAATCTTCCATGCTAAACCTCTTTAGCATCGTATCAATGTACGTTCCTTGGGATAAACCAAGCATCCTTTTAGATCTATCTCTATAGATCTTTATCCCCAAAATATAGGATGCTTCTCCCAAGTCCTTCATGGAGAAGTGTTTAGATAACCAGATTTTAATTGATTGTAGCATAGGAATGTCATTCCCTATCAGTAATATATCATCAACATATAATACAAGGAATGAAATTACGCTCCCACTAACCTTCTTGTACACACATGGTTCATCGTCATTTTTGATAAAATCAAACTCTTTGATTGTCTCATCAAAACGATTGTTCCATCTACGAGAAGCTTGCTTCAATCCATAAATGGATCGTTGCAGCTTACAGACTTGATTTATTCCAACCTTTGAAACAAATCCCTCTGGCTGTGTCATATACACATCCTCCTCAAGTTTCCTATTGAGGAAGGCCGTTTTCACGTCCATCTGCCAGATCTCATAGTCGTTATAAGCTGCAATCGCAAGCAAAATCCGAATGGACTTGAGCATAGCTACTGGTGAAAAGGTTTCATCATAATCAACTCCTTGTCTTTGTTTAAAACATTTTGCAACCAGTCGGGCCTTATAGGTCTCCACCTTGCCGTCCGCTCCAGTCTTTCTTTTAAAGACCCATTTACACCCAATAGGCTTAATGCCTTCAGGTGGTGAAACCAAAGTCCATACTTTGTTTTCATACATGGAGTCCATTTCGGATTTCATGGCTTCAAGACATTTCCCTGAGTCTTTATTACTCATGGCCTGTTCGTAATTCAATGGATCATCATCATTCATGATGTGTACCTCATCGTCATCCTCTATAACGAATCCATACCTCTCAGGTATCTTCGGTACTCTCCAAGATTTACGAACAGGGTGTGGTATAGTAGGTTCTTCTACTTGGTCAGGTACCTGACTTTGATCCGTGGTAATTTGTGGTTCTTGAACTTCTTCAAGATATATCTTACTCCCACTGACCCCTTCATGGATAAACTCCTTTTCCAAGAAGGCAGCATGTTTCGTAACAAACACCTTTTGATCAGTTAGATGATAGAAATAATACCCTACAGTTTCTTTAGGGTATCCCACAAATCTACACTTTTCGGATTTAGTCTGTAGCTTATCATGTTCAAACTTTTTGACATAAGCTGGACAACCCCAAGTCTTAACATGCTTAAGATTTGGTTTCCTCCCCTTCCACATCTCATATGGAGTCTTTGGGGCGGATTTGGTAGGTACCTTGTTAAGTAGGTATGCAACCGTTTCTAGGGCATATCCCCAGAAGGAAATTGGAAGGTCGGTAAAACTCATCATGGATCGAACCATGTCTAACAGTGTTCGATTTCTCCTTTCAGATACTCCATTTAACTGTGGTGTACCTGGAGGAGTCCATTGTGAGATTATACCATTTTCTTTGAGACAATTGAGAAACTCACCGCTTAAGTATTCTCCGCCTCGATCTGATCGAAGTATCTTTATACTCTTGCCCGTTTGTTTCTCTACTTCACTTCTGAACTCTTTGAACTTTTCAAATGATTCTGACTTGTATTTCATTAAATACACATATCCAAATCTTGAGTGATCATCAGTGAAAGTAATAAAATAAGAATACCCACCCCGTGCACTTGTTGTCATAGGCCCACAAACGTCTGTGTGAATCAATGTCAACAACTCTGTAACTCTTTCTCCTTTTCCACTAAAAGGAGATTTAGTCATTTTACCCATGAGACAAGATTCACAAGTTGGATATGATTCATAATCGGATAGCTCGAGGAGCCCATCTTTATGCAACTTGGATAATCTTGTTTCATTGATATGACCGAGTCTACAGTGCCACATGTAGGTATAATTAATATCATCTCTTTTCCTTTTCTTAGTTTGTTCAATTTGAAATATATTTTCTTGTAAGTCAAGTGTATAAAGTCCATTTCGCAAATTTTCAATACCATATAAAACATCGTCTTTATAAATAGAACAACTATTGTTCTTTATAACAACGTTAAATCCTTCCATATCCAATACAGAAATTGAAATAATGTTTTTAATAATATTCGGAACATAATAACAATTATTAAGATAAATGGACTTGTCCGAAGGCATTGCTAAATAATAAGTTCCTACAGCTAATGCAGCAACCTTTGCTCCATTCCCCACTCGTAGGATCACCTCATCATTGTTCAGCTTTCTACTTCTGACCAGTCCCTGCACAGTATTACATATGTGAGAACCACAGCCGGTATCCAATACCCAAGTAGAATTATGACTTTCAGAAAAATTAATTTCAATCATAAACAAACCTTGATTGGAAGTCGAAGCTTCTCCAAGCTTCTTCTCTGCTAGATACTTCTTGCAGTTCCTTTTCCAATGTCCCGGCTTGTTGCAATGAAAGCACATTCCTTTAGCTGGTTCAGGTTTCTTTTGTTCCTTTTCTTTCCCCTTTCCCTTAGCCTTCTTGGATTTCTTCTTTTCAGAAGATACCTTAGGTCTCTTCCTTTTATTGGAAGAATCCACCATCAAGATATGGTTCTTCTTGGATGGGAAGTGACCTTCTGCAGTTTTCAGCATGTTAAGCAGCTCAGGCAAGCTGACATCTAGCTTATTCATGTGAAAATTAACCACAAACTGCGAGAAGGTCTCAGGGAGTGACTGCAAGACCAAGTCTTGACTCAACTCCCCATCCATGACGAACCCAAGCTGTCCAAGGCGTTCAATCAAATTGATCACTTTCAGGACATGAGTCTCGACAGCAGTACCCTCGGTCATCCGAGATCGGAAGAGCTCCTTAGATATCTCATATCTAGCAGTCCTACTCTGTTCACCAT
Organism: Panax stipuleanatus; assembly: GCA_020205555.1. Classification (NCBI taxonomy): domain Eukaryota; kingdom Viridiplantae; phylum Streptophyta; class Magnoliopsida; order Apiales; family Araliaceae; genus Panax; species Panax stipuleanatus. Next base: position 33,162 of record JAINUT010002790.1, read on the forward strand.
ACAACTCCTTGAGGTGAAGCAGCATAGCAGGAGCATCCATTTTTTCGTGCTGACGCTGAAGCTCGTTATTCATGGATGCGAGCATGATGCATTGAGCCACAGATGCATCATCTTGCCACTTATTGAAAGTGACAATCTCTTCCTCAGAGGCTGTTTCTGAAACAGTTCCAGGGACATGTGAGTTTAGGACATAAGAAATCTTTTCAGCAGTGAGAACTATTCTCAGATTTCTTAGCCAGTCCGTATAATTCGGCCCGGTAAGCTTATTAGCATCAAGTATGCTTCGCAGTGAAATTAGTGATTTTGACATTTTTAAAATTCTGCATGTGAAAAACAACATTTTAGCAAACATTCATTTTATTAATTTTGCATACCAAAATAAATTTAGGTCTTTATTTTAAATTGGTATCTCCCACTATTTTTATCAAACTATATTACCCTCACTTATATAGTTCGGCAACATCTAATTAAAAAATTGCTAGTGAGAATAAGGATCCCATTTCAAATGTATATAACCTTGTGGATAGCACAACAAGCGATATACAAATAAATAGGTAGACAACTCTTGTCAATTACATCACCATGTAATTCCTTTTATTTTGCCTCTTAAATCATAATGGTCAAGTGTGTGCACATCCGAACTAAAATAATTTACGTTAAGTCCAGCCTAGCACTTTCATAAATTCAAAAAAGAAAAATGTTCGTCCTTGTGGATAGCACAACAAGACTAGATCGTTCAATTTTCTTGATAAGCATCAAATGTGATTAATTAACATCTTAAATACGCAATACTCGCCTTGTGGATAGCACAACAAGCTCATATTAAATATCTAATACTCTATTAATTTATCATGCTAGAAGGCGACGTTCGATATTCTAAATATCATTTGAACACTTCGGACTTAATATTATTTCTTTGAGGGGTTTGTTATTATTAGTCTCATCTTTGTTTAGCGCGCATGCACATATATATATAAAATACGCGTTATTTTATTAAACATGCGAAGCATGTTTGCATAAAATATAATATATATAATATTTAGCATGCAATATAGAATACTATATTCTACCCGGATTGATTATGGACTTTTATTCTAGTTTGGTTCACTAGAGCCACCAAGTGAACCAAAAGGTCAAACCTAGGGGTGCAAGAATTTAAATTTAAACGTAACTATTACATTTAAACCCGGGCTCCATACAAACGGGTCTTCACGCGCTCCTTGCTCCTTGGTCTCTAATTTTTAAAGATAATTCTAACTATTTCTATTACATTAAACTATTTAATTTAAATAGAAACCTTGATCAACAGTCAAGGGTAAGTACATAGGAGGGAGATAGAATTTTACATCAAGAAAAAAAAAATTAGAGAAGACGATGTACGCAAACTCCATTTAATAAAACCCATTCATTCAAGCATTCAACTAAAATAAAATCCAATCACATTGGTCAAATAGTCCATAATCAATCCCCATTTATTTTCATACATATCACCATATATATCAATAAATAAATATTCATCTCATGAATTAAAACATTCCATATATATATGAGTATCATTTAATGGGCAATTTTAAATTGCATGAAATCCAATTTCAAGATTAAAATAAACTCTTTATTTTAATTATAAAATTATTTAGAATATAATATATAAATATATCATATTTATTTATTTATTTTTAAAAAAAAAATCACCTTCTTTTATTAAAAGAGTCCTGCAGGTTTATTAAAAAAGTCCTTTCCTGATGGGTCACCTTCTTTTTGGAGTAAGAAAGAGACAACACCTTTTCTTTGCAGAATTCAAGATTAGCAAAAAAAAAAAATGTGATTCTTCCCAAAAAAAGTCCTTTTTTTTTCTTTTTTTTTTCTTAAAAAATATAATTTTATACAATAAAATTATGCCCAATAAATTATTTTAAATACATACCCATATGTATATGAAATCAAAAATAAATTAATAATTGCATAAAGATTTGGCTCTGATGCCACTGTTGGGTTTGTACGAAATCGTGACGCAATCAAATTGCAAAAATTAGCGGAAGCATGGTATATCAGAGTTTAAAAATTTCTACAAAACCATTACCCGGATCATCCTTTATGCAAATTATTAATTTAAAACGATAAATAAGAAGTTATGGAATCATACCCTTGTAGAACGAAGCTTCCACAGGTACTAGTTCAACTCCTTGTTCTTCGTGATCTCCTTGAATTTTAGGGTTAGATTCCTTTCTTTGATCAACGTTAGCCACCCAAGTGTTTGGCCTCTAGAGGTGATCCACCAAGGAAGATGAATTATCAAGAAGGAGGGTGTTTGGCTTAACCTTACTTTTCTATCCTCTATAGAAAAGGAGTACTTTCCAACAATTGGAATTACATCAATCTAATATCTATTATAAGACTTCTCTTATATAGACATTGGTCAACCCTTCTAATCCTATTAGACATGGGATTTCTTTTAATTAATTAAACTCCTTTAATTAATTTAGGCTTCCCACCACATGGGAATAATTAATTAAATTTATTTAATTAATTTGTCTCCTAATCTTATTAGGAATAAATGAGAGTACTAAATATTAAATTAATTACTAAACTCCTTTAGAAATTAAAATAATAATAATTGTAATAATATTAATAAGACTCCTCTTATTAATTTATATTTAATATTTCCAAAATATTAAATAATAAACATTAAGCTATTTAATTTATTCTATCACCATAGATTAAATTAATTATACTTAATGCATTATTACGATTATGTCATTACCTTCTTAAATAATTATTCTTCCTTTTATGGTGTGACCCTTTAGGTTCTCCATATTAAACCGGTTGTGAATAAATCAATTAAAATAATTTTAATCTTATTTAAATAAATAAATTAAACTAATAATTTATTTAAATAAATAATATTTATTCTACAATAGGGATAAGCCTCCCTAGCGATCAACGACTTTCCAGATAATATAGATTTCAACATTAATCAAAAAGAACCTGTGAGTAAATAGTTACCATACAATTCAATCCTTTCACCATACGATGTCCCAATTAAATATAAGACATGGATTTACTGTCAAGTCTTATTTTATTTAATTATATGTATTTCGATTAGAAAATGCACAACTCCAAATAATGCAAATTAAAAACTCCTTTCTAATTTCATTTCACCTTGGCCAAGGATTCCTGGGTTGTCATTTAACGAATCACATGGGACATATCTCCTCTTTTACTAGAGGTGGTAGATTCTTTATTGATCATTCATTATCTCCATATGCAACTCATTATACCCAAGCATACCCTATATATGCCTTAAAAGGTCTTAAGGAATAAGTCAAAGTATAATTTGTTACATACAAGATACTATGATGATCTCAAGTCCAAGGATCACTTGTACTACTATCACATTAGGAATTCCTATTGGCAGGCGAGTAAATCTCCATTAGGTATTCCATAGCGAATCACGTTCAGTGAACTTATTCTCCAATAAGCACCTACATACTTGTTTTAGTGTCTCCACACAAATGATCATGAATCATCCTCATCCAATGAGCAAGCAACATATGTACCAATCTATCCGGATTTACTAATACCCTTTTTAGTAATCCCACGATTGGGAACTATTTTAGTTTTAAAACTTTCTAAGAATTTAGATCTCATTAGCATGATCATCATCATGATTCTAAAAGCATTGCTTAAAACTATGGGTTATTTACATATTATAAAAACAGCAACATGTAGATAATTAAATGCCTTTAATAAATGAATATTTTATTAATAAATAAATAAGATTGTTTACAAAGTACGTGCTTTATCATCATACATGATTGGCTTGTATGCACACTACTATCAATAACTTCGTTCTAGTTTGATTAGAATCAAAAGGAGCAATCACATTACTATCATGTTCAAAATGATGCGTACATCTCACACATGTCTTCATTTAAGGAGACCTTCTTATTGTTTCATTGGTTCACTAAAATTGTCAAAGAAAGAGGTAATTTTTTTTTAGCTAAATCAGAAAGAGGTGATTAGGAGTCCTATTACTTCGTTCTAATTTGATTATCCTCAAAAGGAGCAATCTCATGACTATCGCGTTTAAAACGATGCGTACAACTTACACAAGTCTTTATAATTTAGGGAGACCTTCTTATTGTTCCATTGAATCTCTCAAATTGTCAAAGAAGGAGGTGATTATGAGTCCTATGACTTCGTTCTAGTTTGATTAGCATCAAAAGGAGCAATTCTATCACTAGTGCCTTCAAAAAGATCCGTACATCTCACACAAGTCTTCATTTAGGGAAACCTTCTTACTGTTTCATTAGTTCTCTCAAATTGTCAAAATATTATGATTTTGAGCCCTATTACTTCGTTCAAGTTAAAATTAGCATCAAAAGGAGCAATTCCATCACTGTCGCGTCGAAAACGATGCGTAGATCTCACACAAGTCTTCATTTAGGTAGACCTTCATATTGTTTCATTGGTTGTTTCAAATTTACAAACAAAGAGGTGATCAATAGTTGTATTACTTCGTTCTAGTTTGATTAGCGTCAAAAGGAGAGACCCATGACTATCGCGTTCAAAACCATGCGTAAATCTCACACCAGTCTTCATTTAGGGAGACATTCTTAATGTTTCATAGGTTTTCTGAAATTGCCAAAGAAATAGGTGATTAGGAGTCCTATAACTTCGTTTTAGTTTGATTAGCATCAAAAGGAGCAATCCCATTACTATCACGTTCAAAATAATGCCTACATCTATCGCAAGTCTTCATTTAAGAAGACATTCTTACTATTTCTTTGGTTCACTAAAATTTTCAAAGAAAAAGGTGATTAGGAGTCCTATAACTTCGTTCTAGTTTGATTAGCATCAAAAGGAACAATCACATTACTATCACGTTCAAAACGATGCGTACATCTCACACATGTCTTCATTTAAGGAGACCTACTTATTGTTTCATTGGTTCACTATAATTGTCAAAAAAAGAGGTGATTTTTTTTTTGCTAAATCAGAAAGAGGTGATTAGGAGTCCTATTAATTCGTTCTAATTTGATTAGGATCAAAAGGAGCAATCCCATGACTATCACGTTTAAAATGACACATGACTTTATAATTTAGGGAGACCGTCTTATTATTTCATTGAATCTCTCAAATTGTCAAAGAAGGAGGTGATTATGAGTCATATGACTTCGTTCTAGTTTGATTAGCATCAAAAGGAGCAATTCTATCACTGGTGCCTTCAAAAAGATCCGTACATCTCAACACAAATATTCATTTAGGGAGACCTTCTTATTGTTTCATTGGTTTTCTAAAATTGTCAAAAAAGAAGTGATTATGAGTCCTATAACATCGTTCTAGTTTACTTAGCATCAAAAGAAACAATCCCATTACTATCACGTGCAGAACGATGCGTACTTCTCGTACAAGTCTTCATTTAAGGAGACCTACTTATTGTTTCATTTGTTCTCTAAATTGCCAAAGAAAGAGATGATTAGGAGTCCTATTATTTCGTTCTAATTTGATTCGCATCAAAATGAACAATCCTATGACTATTGCGTTAAAAATGATGCGTACATCTCACACAAGTCTTGATTTAGGGAGACCTTCTTATTGTTTCATTGGTTCTCTAAATTATCAAAGAAAGAGGTGATTAGGAGTCCTATTATTTCGTTCTAATTTGATTAGCATCAAAATGAACCATCCCATGACTATCGCGTTAAAAATGATTCGTACATCTCACAAAAGTCTTGATTTAGGAGGACCTTCTTATTGTTTCATTTGTTCTCTCAAATTGTCAAACAAAGAGGTGATTATGAGTCCTATGACTTCGTTCTAGTTTGATTAGCATCAAAAGGAACAATTCTACCACTAATGCCTTCAAAACGATCCGTACATCTCACACAAGTCTTCATTTAGGGAAACCTTCTTACTGTTTCATTAGTTCTCTCAAATTGTCAAAATATTGTGATTTTGAGTCCTATTACTTCGTTCAAGTTAAAATTAGCTTCAAAAGGAGCAATTCCATCACTGTCGCGTCCAAAACGATGCGTAGATCTCACACAAGTCTTCATTTAGGTAGACCTTCATATTATTTCATTGGTTGTTTCAAATTTACAAACAAAGAGGTGATCAATAGTTGTACTACTTCGTTCTAGTTTGATTAGCGTCAAAAGGGGAAACCCATGACTATCGCGTTCAAAACCCTGCGTAAATCTCACACAAGTCTGCATTTAGGGAGACATTCTTAATGTTTCATAGGTTCTCTAAAATTGCCAAAGAAATAGGTGATTAGGAGTCCTATAACTTCGTTTTTGTTTGATTAGCATCAAAAGGAGCAATCCCATTACTATCACGTTCAAAACAATGCCTACATCTCACACAAGTCTTCATTTAAGAAGACATTCTTATTATTTCATTGGTTCACTAAAATTATCAAAAAAAGAGGTGATTAGGAGTCCTATAACTTCGTTCTAGTTTGATTAGCATCAAAAGGAGCAATCACATTACTATCACGTTCAAAACGATGCGTACATCTAACACATGTCTTCATTTCAGGAGACCTTCTTATTGTTTCATTGGTTCACTAAAATTGTCATAGAAAGAGGTGATTTTTTTTTGCTAAATCAGAAAGAGGTGATTAGGATTCCTATTAATTCGTTATAATTTGTTTAGCATCAAAAGGAGCAATCCCATGACTATCGCGTTTAAAACGATGCGTACATCTCACACATGACTTTATAATTTAGGGAGACCGTCTTATTCTTTCATTGAATCTCTCAAATTGTCAAAGAAGGAGGTGATTATGAGTCCTATGACTTCGTTCTAGTTTGATTAGCATCAAAAGGAGCAATTTTATCTCTAGTGCCTTCAAAAAGATCCGAACATCTCAACACAAGTATTCATTTACCTTCTTATTGTTTCATTGGCTTTCTAATATTGTCAAAAAGTGGTGATTAAGAGTCCTATAACTTCGTTCTTCTTTAATTAGCATCAAAAGGAACAATCCCATTACTATTACGTTCAAAACGATGCGTACTTCTCGCACAAGTCTTCATTTAAGGAGACCTACTTATTGTTTCATTGGTTCTCTAAATTATCAAAGAAAGAGGTGATTAGGAGTCCTATTATTTCGTTCTAATTTGATTCGCATCAAAATGAACAATCCCATGACTATCGCGTTAAAAATGATGCGTACACCTCACAAAAGTCTTGATTTAGGGGAACCTTCTTATTGCTTCATTGGTTCTCTAAATTATAAAAGAAAGAGGTGATTAGGAGTCCTATTATTTGGCTCTAATTTGATTAGCATCAAAATGAACAATCCCATGACTATCGCATTAAAAATGATGCGTACATCTCACAAAATTCTTAATTTAGGGAAACCTTCTTACTGTTTCATTGGTTCTCTCAAATTGTCAAAGAAAGAGCTGATTATGATTCTTATGACTTCGTTCTAGTTTGATTAGCATAAAAAGGAACAAACCTATCACTAGTGACTTCAAAACGATCCGTACATCTCACACAAGTCTTCATTTAGGAAAACCGTCTTACTGTTTTATTAGTTCTCTCAAATTGTCAAAATATTGTGATTTTGAGTCCTATTACTTCGTTCAAGTTAAAATTATTATCAAAAGGAGCAATTCCATCACTGTCACGTCCAAAACGATGCGTAGATCTCACACAAGTCTTCATTTAGGTCGACCTTCATATTGTTTCATTGGTTGTTTCGAATTTACAAAGAAAGAGGTGATCAATAGTTGTATTACATCGTTCTATTTTGATTAGCATCAAAAGGAGAAACCCATGACTATCGCGTTCAAAACCATGCGTACATCTCACACAAGTCTTCATGTAAGGAGACATTCTTAATGTTTCATTGGTTCTCTAAAATTTTCAAAGAAATAGGTGATTAGTAGTCCTATAACTTCGTTCTAGTTTGATTAGCATCAAAAGGAGCAATCCCATTACTATCACGTTCAAAACAATGCCTACATCTCACACAAGTCTTCATTTAAGAAGACCTTCTTATTTTTATTTTATTTTTTGCTAAATTTAGACTGTATTAAAATAAAATGAAGTTACAAGACTTCATGAGGAACCCCAATCAGAAAATAGCATAGACATCGTAGGACATGCCCTATGATGTCATGACAATAAAAGAAACAAGGCCAACGCCAAACACAACAAACGGAAGGAGAAATAAATCACCCACAGAGGCAAAACAAAACCAAGAACAGTGAAAGCATCCCAACTGCATGAACACAGTTAAAGTGGACAAACGAAAAAGATCAGAAATTCAGCAGGAAGCAGAGAAGAACAACAAGGAACAATTGCCAACCAACATGCAGCTGCCCCCTTGCCTTCACAGAAGAACAAGCAGCAACTCTAATAGCTGACAAGAACAAATCACAAGCAGGTTCCCTAACCAGCATCTCCAAACGAACTCGAAACAGACCAGCAGTCAATATCAATCACAACCGAAACCAGCAACCAAACAGTTTCCAGCAGCAACAGCAAACAAATGCAGCCGTAGCAATAGCACCATCAGCCAAAACCATGCAGCAACCTGCAGTCTAAAGCCAAAACTGCAGTCCAACAGCATACATCTGGCAGAAACACCATGCAGCAACACAAGTCTTCATTTAAGGAGACCTTCTTCTTATTATTTCATTGGTTCACTAAAATTGACAAAGGAAGACGTGATTAGAAGTCCTATAACTTTGTTCTAGTTTGATTAGCATCAAAACAAGAAATCACATTACTATCACGTTCAAAACGATACGTACATCTCACACATGTCTTCATTTAAGGAGACCTTTTTATTGTTTCATTGGTTCACTAAAATTGTCAAAGAAAGAGGTAATTTTTTTTTTGCTAAATCAGAAAGAGGTGATTAGGAGTCCTATTACTTCGTTCTAATTTGATTAGCCTCAAAAGGAGCAATCTCATGACTATCGCATTTAAAACGATGCGTACATCTCACACAAGTCTTTATAATTTAGGGAGACCTTCTTATTGTTCCATTGAATCTCTCAAATTGTCAAAGAAGGAGGTGATTATGAGTCCAATGACTTCGTTCTAGTTTGATTAGCATCAAAAGGAGCAATTCTATCACTAGTGCCTTCAAAAAGATCCGTACATCTCACACAAGTATTCATTTAGGGAGACCTTCTTATTGTTTCATTGGTTTTCTAAATTTGTCAAAAAAGAGATGATTATGAGTCCTATAACTTCGTTCTAGTTTAATTAGCAACAAAAGGAACAATCCCATTACTATCACGTTTAAAACGATGCGTACTTCTCGCACAAATCTTTATTTAAGGAGACCTACTTATTGTTTCATTGGTTTTCTAAATTGTCAACGAAAGAGGTGATTAGGAGTCCTATTATTTGGTTCTAATTTGATTAGCATCAAAATGAACAATCCCATGACTATCGCATTAAAAATGATGCGTACATCTCACACAGGTCTTGATTTATGGATACCATCTTATTGTTTTATTGCTTCTCTCAAATTGTCAAAGAAAAGAGGTGATTATGAGTTCTATGACTTCTTTCTAGTTTGATTAGCATCAAAAGGAACAATCCTATCACTAGTGCCTTCAAAATGATACGTACATCTCACACAAGTCTTCATTTAAGAAAACCTTCTTACTGTTTCATTATTTCTCTCAAATTGTCAAAATATTGTGATTTTGAGCCCTATTACTTCGTTTAAGTTGAAATTAGCTTCAAAAGGAGCAATTCCATCATTATTGCGTCAAAAACGATGCGTAGATCTCACACAAGTCTTCATTTAGGTAGACCTTCATATTGTTTCATTGGTTGTTTCATATTTACAAAGAAAGAGGTGATCAATAGTTGTATTACTTCGTTTTAGTTTGATGAACGTCAAAAGGAGAAACCCATGACTATCGTGTTCAAAACCATGCGCACATCTCACACAAGTCTTCATTTAGGGAGATATTCTTAATGTATCATTGGTTCTCTAAAATTATCAAAGAAATAGGTGATTAGGAGTCCTATAACTTCGTTCTAGTGTTATTAGCATCAAAAGGAGCAATCCCATTACTATCACGTTCAAAACAATGCCTACATCCCACACAAGTCTTCATTTAAGGAGACCTTCTTCTTATTATTTCATTGGTTTACTAAAATTGTCAAAGAAAGAGGTGATTAGGAGTCCTATAACTTCGTTCTAGTTTGATTAGCACCAAAAGGAGCAATCACATTACTATCACGTTCAAAACAATGCGTATATCTCACACATGTCTTCATTTAAGGAGACCTTCTTATTGTTTCATTGGTTCACTAAAATTGTCAAAGAAAGAGGTGATTTTTTTTTTGCTAAATCAAAAAGAGGTGATTAGGAGTCCTTTTACTTCGTTCTAATTTGATTAGCCTCAAAAGAAGCAATCCCATGACTATCGCATTTAAAACGATGTGTACATCTCACACAAGTCTTTATAATGAAGGGAGACCTTCTTCTTGTTTCATTGAATCTCTCAAATTATCAAAGAAGGAGGTGATTATGAGTCCTATGACTTCGTTCTAGTTTGATTAGCATCAAAATGAGCAATTCTATCACTAATGCTTTCAAAAAGATCCGTACATCTCACACAAGTCTTTATTTAGGTAAACCTTCTTATTGTTTCATTAGTTCTCTCAAATTGTTAAAATATTGTTATTTGGAGTCCTATTTCTTCGTTCAAGTTGAAATTAGCATCAAAAGGAGCAATTCCATCACTATCGCGTCCAAAACGATGCGTACATCTCACATAAGTCTTCATTTAGATAGACCTTCATATTGTTTCATTGGTTGTTTTAAATTTACAAAGAAAGAGGTGATAAATAGTTGTATTACATCGTTCTAGTTTGATTAGCGTCAAAAGGAGAAACCCATGACTATCGCGTTCAAAACCATGCGTACATCTCACACAAGTCTTCATTTAAGGAGATATTCTTAATGTATCATTGGTTCTCTAAAATTGATAAAGAAATAGGTGATTAGGAGTCCTATAACTTCGTTCTAGTTTGATTAGCATCAAAAGGAGCAATCCCATTACTATCACGTTCAAAACAATGCCTACATCTCACACAAGTCTTTATTTAAGGTGACCTTCTTATTATTTCATTGTTTCACTAAAATTGTCAAAGAAAGAGGTGATTAGGAGTTCTATAACTTCATTCTAGTTTGATTAGAATCAAAAGGAGCAATCACATTACTATCATGTTCAAAACGATGCGTACATCTCACACATGTCTTCATTTAAGGAGACCTTCTTATTGTTTCATTGGTTCACTATAATTGTCAAAGAAAGAGGTGATTTTTGTTTTGCTAAATCAGAAAGAGGTGATTAGGAGTCCTATTACTTCGTTCTAATTTGATTAGCGTCAAAAGGAGCAATCTCATGACTATCGCGTTTAAAACGATGCGTACATCTCACACGAGTCTTTATAATTTAGGGAGACCTTCTTATTGTTTCATTGAATCTCACAAATTGTTAAAGAAGGAGGTGATTATGAGTCCTATGACTTCGTTCTAGTTTGATTGGCATCAAAAAGAGCAATTCTATCACTAGTGCCGTCAAAAAGATCCGTACATTTCACACAAGTATTCAGTTAGGGAGACCTTCTTTTTGTTTCATTGGTTTTCTAAATTTGTTAAAAAAGAGATGATTTTGAGTTCTATAACTTCGTTCTAATTTAATTAGCATCAAAAGGAACATTCCCTTTACTATTATGTTCAAAACGATGCGTACTTCTTGCACAAGTCTTCATTTAAGGAGACCGACTTATTGTTTCATTGGTTTTCTAAATTGTCAATGAAAGAGGTCATTAGGAGTCCTATTATTTGGTTCTAATTTTATTAGCATCAAAATGAACAATCCCATGACTATCACGTTAAAAATGATGCGTACATCTCACACAAGTCTTGATTTAGGGATACCTTCTTATTGTTTCGTTGGTTCTCTCAAATTATCAAAGAAAAGAGGTGATTATGAGTCCTATGACTTCGTTCTAGTTTGATTAGCATCAAAATGAACAATCCTATCACTAGTGCCTTCAAAACGATCCGTACATCTCACACAAGTCTTCATTTAGGGAAACCTTCTTACTGTTTCAGTAGTTCTCTCAAATTGTCAAAATACTGTAATTTTGAGTCCTATTACTTCGTTCAAGTTGAAATTCGCATCAAAAGGAGCAATTCCATCACTATCGCGTTCAAAACGATGCGTAGATCTCACACAAGTCTTCTTTTAGGTAGACCTTCATATTGTTTCATTGGTTGTTTCAAATTTACAAAGAAAGAGGTGATCAATAGTTGTATTACTTCGTTCTAGTTGGATGAGCGTCAAAAGGAGAAACTCATGACTATCGCGTTCAAAACAATGCGTACATCTCACACAAGTCTTTATTTAGGGAGATATTCTTAATGTTTCATTGGTTCTCTAAAATTGTCAAAGAAATAGGTGATTAGGAGTCCTATAACTTCGTTCTAGTTTGATTAGCATCAAAAGGAGCAATCCCATTAATATCACGTTCAAAACAATGCCTACATCCCACACAAGTCTTCATTTAAGGAGACCTTCTCATTATTTCATTGGTTCACTAAAATTGTCAAAGAAAGAGGTGATTAGGAGTCTTATAACTTCGTTCTAGTTTGATTAGCATCAAAAGGAGCAATCACATTACTATCATGTTCAAAACGATGCGTACATCTCACATATGTCTTCATTTAAGGAGACCTTCTTATTGTTTCATTGGTTCACTAAAATTGTCAAAGAAAGAGGTGGTTTTTTTTTGCTAAATCAGAAAGAGGTGATTAGGAGACCTTTTACTTCGTTCAAATTTGATTAGCCTCAAAAGGAGCAATCCCATGACTATCTCATTTAAAACGATGCGTACATCTCACATAAGTCTTTATAATTTAGGGAGACCATCTTATTCTTTCATTGAATCTCTCAAATTGTCAAAGAAGGAGGTGATTATGAGTCCTATGACTTCGTTCTAGTTTGATTAGCATCAAAAGGAGCAATTCCATCACTAGTGCCTTCAAAAAGATCCGTACATCTCACACAAGTCTTTATTTAGGTAAACCTTCTTACTATTTCATTAGTTCTCTCAAATTGTCAAAATATTGTGATTTTGAGTTTTATTACTTCGTTCAAGTTGAAATTAGCATCAAAAGGAGCAATTCCATCACTATCGCGTCCAAAACGATGCGTACATCTCACACAAGTCTTCATTCAGATAGACCTTCATATTGTTTCGTTGGTGGCTTTAAATTTACAAAGAAAGAGGTGATCAATAGTTGTATTACTTAGTTCTAGTTTGATTAGCGTCAAAAGGAGAAACCCATGACTATCGCGTTCAAAACCATGCGTACATCTCACACATGTCTACATTTAGGGAGATATTCTTAATGTATCATTGGTTCTCTAAAATTGTCAAAGAAATAGGTGATTAGGAGTCCTATAACTTCGTTCTAGTTTGATTAGCATCAAAAGTTGCAATCCCATTACTATCACGTTCAAAACAAGGCCTACATCCCACACAAGTCTTCATTTAAGGAGACCTTCTTATTATTTCATTGGTTCACTAAAATTGACAAAGAAAGAGGTGATTAGGAGTCCTACAACTTCGTTCTAGTTTGATTAGCATCAAAAGGAGCAATCACATTACTATCACGTTCAAAACGATGCGTACATCTCACATATGTCTTCATTTAAGGAGACCTTCTTATTGTTTCATTGGTTCACTAAAATTGTCAAAGAAAGAGGTAATTTTTTTTTGCTAAATCAGAAAGAGGTGATTAGGAGTCCTATTACTTCATTCTAATTTGATTAGCCTCAACAGGAACAATCTCATGACTATCGCGTTTAAAACAATGCGTACATCTCATACAAGTCTTTCTAATTTAGGGAGACCTTCTTATTGTTTCATTGAATCTCACAAATTATTAAAGAAGGAGGTGATTATGAGTCCTATTATGACTTCGTTCTAGTTTGATTATCATCAAAAGGAGCAATTCAATCACTAGTGCCTTCAAAAAGATCCGTACATCTCACACAAGTATTCATTTAGGGAGACCTTCTTATTGTTTCATTGGTTTTCTAAATTTGTCAAAAAAGATATGATTATGAGTCCTATAACTTCGTTCTAGTTTAATTAGCATCAAAAGGAACAATCCCATTACTATCACATTCAAAACGATGCGTACTTCTCGCACAAGTCTTCATTTAAGGAGACCTACTTATTGTTTCCTTGGTTTTCTAAATTGTCAATGAAAGAGGTGATTAGGAGTCCTATTATTTGGTTCTAATTTGATTAGCATCAAAATGAACAATCCCATGACTATCGCGTTCAAAATGATGCGTACATCTCACACAAGTCTTGATTTAGGGATACCTTCTTATTGTTTCATTGGTTCTCTCAAATTATCAAAGAAAAGAGGTGATTATGAGTCCTATTACTTCGTTCTAGTTTGATTAGCATCAAAAGGAACAATCCTATCACTAGTGCCTTCAAAACGATACGTACATCTCACACAAGTCTTCATTTAGGGAAACCGTCTTACTGTTTCATTAGTTCTATCAAATTGTCAAAATATTGTGATTTTGAGCCCTATTACTTCGTTCAAGTTGAAATTAGCTTCAAAAGAAGCAATTCCATCATTATCGCGTCGACAACGATGCGTAGATCTCACACCAGTCTTCATTTAGGTAGACCTTCATATTGTTTTGTTAGTTGTTTCAGATTTACAAAGAAAGAGGTGATCAGTAGTTGTATTAATTCGTTCTAGTTTGATTAGCGTCAAAAGGAGAAACCCATGACTATCGTGTTCAAAATCATGTGTACATCTCACACAATTCTTCATTTAGGTAGACATTCTTAATGTTTCATTGGTTCTCTAAAATTGTCAAAGAAATAGGTGATTAGGAGTACTATAACTTCGTTCTAGTTTGATTAGCATCAAAAGGAGCAATCCCATTACTATCACGTTCAAAACAATGCCTACATCCCACACAAATCTTTATTTAAGGAGACCTTCTTCATATTATTTTATTGGTTCACTAAAATTGTTAAAGAAAGAGGTGATTAGGAGTCCTATAACTTCGTTCTAGTTTGATTAGCATCAAAAGAAGCAATCACATTACAATCACGTTCAAAACGATGCGTACATCTCACACATGTCTTCATTTAAGGAGACCTTCTTATTGTTTCATTGGTTCACTAAAATTATCAAAGAAAGAGGTAAATTTTTTTTGCTAAATCAGAAGAGATGATTAAGAATCCTATTACTTCGTTCTAATTTTTTATTGTTTCATTGATTCTCTAAATTGCCAAAGAAAGAGGTGATTAGGAGTCCTATTATTTCGTTCTAATTTGAATGGTATCAAAATGAACAATTCCATGACTATCGAGTTAAAAATGATGCGTACATCTCACACAAGCCTTGATTTTGGGAGACATTCTTATTGTTTCATTGGTTCTCTCAAATTGTCAAAGAAAGAGGTGATTATGAGTCCAATGACTTCATTCTAGTTTGATTAGCATCAAAAGGAACAATCCTATCACTAGTGCCTTCGAAACAATCCGTACATCTCACACAAGTCTTCATTTAGGAAAACCTTCTTACTGTTTCTTTAGTTCTCTTAAATTGTCAAAATATTGTGATTTTGAGTCCTATTACTTCGTTCAAGTTGAAATTAGAATCAAAAGGGGCAATTCCATCACTATCGCGTCCAAAACGATGCGTAGATCTCACACGAGTCTTCATTTAGGTAGACCTTCATATTGTATTATTGGTTGTTTCAAATTTACAAACAAAGAGGTGATCAATAGTTGTAATTCTTCGTTCTAGTTTGATTAGCGTCAAAAGGAGAAACCCATGACTATCGCGTTCAAAACCATGAGTACATCCCACACAAGTCTTCTTTTAGGGAGACATTCTTAATGTTTCATTGGTTCTCTAAAATTATCAAAGAAATAGGTGATTAGGAGTCCTATAACTTCGTTTTAGTTTTGTTAGCATCAAAAAGAGCAATCCCATTACTATGACGTTCAACACAATGCTGTCCCACACAAGTCTTCATTTAAGTAGACCCTCTTCTTATTATTTCAGTGGTTCACTAAAATTGTCAAAGAAAGAGGTGATTAGGAGTCCTATAACTTCGTTCTAGTTTGATTAGCATCAAAAGGAGCAATTACATTACTATCACGTTCAAAACGATGCGTACATCTCACACATGTCTTCATTTAAGGAGACCTTCTTATTGTTTCATTGGTTCACTAAAATTGTCAAAGAAAGAGGTAATTTTTTTTTGCTAAATCAGAAGAGATGATTAAGAATCCTATTACTTCGTTCTAATTTGATTAGCCTCAAAAGGAGCAATCCCATGACTATCGCGTTTAAAACGATGCGTACATCTCATACAAGTCTTTATAATTTAGGGAGACCTTTTTATTGTTTCATTGAATCTCTCAAATTGTCAAAGAAGGAGGTGATTATGAGTCCTATGACTTCGTTCTAGTTTGATTAGCATCAAAAAGAGCAATTCTATCACTAGTGCCTTCAAAAAGATCCGTACATCTCACACAAATATTCATTTAGAGAAACCTTCTTATTGTTACATTGGTTTTCTAAAATTGTCAAAAAAGAGATGATTATGGGTCCAATAACTTCGTTCTAGTTTAATTAGCATCAAAAGAAACAATCCCATTATTATCACGTTCAGAACGATGCGTACTTCTCGCACAAGTCTTCATTTAAGGAGACTTACTTATTGTTTCATTGGTTCTCTAAATTGCCAAAGAAAGAGGTGATTAGGAGTCCTATTATTTCGTTCTAATTTGATTAGTATCAAAATGAACAATCCCATGACTATCGCGTTAAAAATGATGCGTACATCTCACACAAGTCTTGATTTAGAGAGAACTTATTATTTCATTGGTTCTCTCAAATTGTCAAAGAAAGAGGTGATTGTGAGTCCTATAACATCGTTCTAGTTTGATTAGCATCAAAAGGAACAGTCCTATCACTAGTGCCTTCAAAACGATACGTACATCTCACACAAGTCTTCATTTCGGAAAACCTTACTATTTCATTAGTTCTCTCAAATTGTCAAAATATTGAGATTTTCAGTCCAATTATTTCGTTCAAGTTGAAATTAGCATCAAAAAGAGCAATTCCACCACTATTGCATACAAAACGATGCGTATATCTCACCCAAGTCTTCATTTAGGTAAACCTTCATATTGTTTCATTGGTTGTTTGAAATTTACAATGAAAGAGGTGATCAATAGTTGTATTACTTCGTTCTAGTTGGATGAGCGTCAAAAGGAGAAACCCATGACTATCGCGTTCAAAACCATGCGTACATCTCACACAAGTCTTCATTTAGGGAGATATTCTTAATGTATCATTGGTTCTCTAAAATTGACAAAGAAATAGGTGATTAGGAGTCCTATAACTTCATTCTAGTTTGATTAGCATCAAAAGGAGCAATCCCATTACTATCACGTTCAAAACAATGCCTACATCTCACACAAGTCTTTATTTAAGGTGACCTTCTTATTATTTCATTGTTTCACTAAAATTGTCAAAGAAAGAGGTGATTAGGAGTTCTATAACTTCATTCTAGTTTGATTAGAATCAAAAGGAGCAATCACATTACTATCATGTTCAAAACGATGCGTACATCTCACACATGTCTTCATTTAAGGAGACCTTCTTATTGTTTCATTGGTTCACTATAATTGTCAAAGAAAGAGGTGATTTTTGTTTTGCTAAATCAGAAAGAGGTGATTAGGAGTCCTATTACTTCGTTCTAATTTGATTAGCGTCAAAAGGAGCAATCTCATGACTATCGCGTTTAAAACGATGCGTACATCTCACACGAGTCTTTATAATTTAGGGAGACCTTCTTATTGTTTCATTGAATCTCACAAATTGTTAAAGAAGGAGGTGATTATGAGTCCTATGACTTCGTTCTAGTTTGATTGGCATCAAAAAGAGCAATTCTATCACTAGTGCCGTCAAAAAGATCCGTACATTTCACACAAGTATTCAGTTAGGGAGACCTTCTTTTTGTTTCATTGGTTTTCTAAATTTGTTAAAAAAGAGATGATTTTGAGTTCTATAACTTCGTTCTAATTTAATTAGCATCAAAAGGAACATTCCCTTTACTATTATGTTCAAAACGATGCGTACTTCTTGCACATGTCTTCATTTAAGGAGACCGACTTATTGTTTCATTGGTTTTCTAAATTGTCAATGAAAGAGGTCATTAGGAGTCCTATTATTTGGTTCTAATTTTATTAGCATCAAAATGAACAATCCCATGACTATCACGTTAAAAATGATGCGTACATCTCACACAAGTCTTGATTTAGGGTTACCTTCTTATTGTTTCGTTGGTTCTCTCAAATTATCAAAGAAAAGAGGTGATTATGAGTCCTATGACTTCGTTCTAGTTTGATTAGCATCAAAATGAACAATCCTATCACTAGTGCCTTCAAAACGATCCGTACATCTCACACAAGTCTTCATTTAGGGAAACCTTCTTACTGTTTCAGTAGTTCTCTCAAATTGTCAAAATACTGTAATTTTGAGTCCTATTACTTCGTTCAAGTTGAAATTCGCATCAAAAGGAGCAATTCCATCACTATCGCGTTCAAAACGATGCGTAGATCTCACACAAGTCTTCTTTTAGGTAGACCTTCATATTGTTTCATTGGTTGTTTCAAATTTACAAAGAAAGAGGTGATCAATAGTTGTATTACTTCGTTCTAGTTGGATGAGCGTCAAAAGGAGAAACTCATGACTATCGCGTTCAAAACCATGCGTACATCTCACACAAGTCTTTATTTAGGGAGATATTCTTATTGTTTCATTGGTTCTCTAAAATTGTCAAAGAAATAGGTGATTAGGAGTCCTATAACTTCGTTCTAGTTTGATTAGCATCAAAAGGAGCAATCCCATTAATATCACGTTCAAAACAATGCCTACATCCCACACAAGTCTTCATTTAAGGAGACCTTCTCATTATTTCATTGGTTCACTAAAATTGTCAAAGAAAGAGGTGATTAGGAGTCTTATAACTTCGTTCTAGTTTGATTAGCATCAAAAGGAGCAATCACATTACTATCATGTTCAAAACGATGCGTACATCTCACATATGTCTTCATTTAAGGAGACCTTCTTATTGTTTCATTGGTTCACTAAAATTGTCAAAGAAAGAGGTGGTTTTTTTTTGCTAAATCAGAAAGAGGTGATTAGGAGACCTTTTACTTCGTTCAAATTTGATTAGCCTCAAAAGGAGCAATCCCATGACTATCTCATTTAAAACGATGCGTACATCTCACATAAGTCTTTATAATTTAGGGAGACCATCTTATTCTTTCATTGAATCTCTCAAATTGTCAAAGAAGGAGGTGATTATGAGTCCTATGACTTCGTTCTAGTTTGATTAGCATCAAAAGGAGCAATTCCATCACTAGTGCCTTCAAAAAGATCCGTACATCTCACACAAGTCTTTATTTAGGTAAACCTTCTTACTATTTCATTAGTTCTCTCAAATTGTCAAAATATTGTGATTTTGAGTTTTATTACTTCGTTCAAGTTGAAATTAGCATCAAAAGGAGCAATTCCATCACTATCGCGTCCAAAACGATGCGTACATCTCACACAAGTCTTCATTCAGATAGACCTTCATATTGTTTCGTTGGTGGCTTTAAATTTACAAAGAAAGAGGTGATCAATAGTTGTATTACTTAGTTCTAGTTTGATTAGCGTCAAAAGGAGAAACCCATGACTATCGCGTTCAAAACCATGCGTACATCTCACACATGTCTACATTTAGGGAGATATTCTTAATGTATCATTGGTTCTCTAAAATTGTCAAAGAAATAGGTGATTAGGAGTCCTATAACTTCGTTCTAGTTTGATTAGCATCAAAAGTTGCAATCCCATTACTATCACGTTCAAAACAAGGCCTACATCCCACACAAGTCTTCATTTAAGGAGACCTTCTTATTATTTCATTGGTTCACTAAAATTGACAAAGAAATAGGTGATTAGGAGTCCTACAACTTCGTTCTAGTTTGATTAGCATCAAAAGGAGCAATCACATTACTATCACGTTCAAAACGATGCGTACATCTCACATATGTCTTCATTTAAGGAGACCTTCTTATTGTTTCATTGGTTCACTAAAATTGTCAAAGAAAGAGGTAATTTTTTTTTGCTAAATCAGAAAGAGGTGATTAGGAGTCCTATTACTTCATTCTAATTTGATTAGCCTCAACAGGAACAATCTCATGACTATCGCGTTTAAAACAATGCGTACATCTCATACAAGTCTTTCTAATTTAGGGAGACCTTCTTATTGTTTCATTGAATCTCACAAATTATTAAAGAAGGAGGTGATTATGAGTCCTATTATGACTTCGTTCTAGTTTGATTATCATCAAAAGGAGCAATTCAATCACTAGTGCCTTCAAAAAGATCCGTACATCTCACACAAGTATTCATTTAGGGAGACCTTCTTATTGTTTCATTGGTTTTCTAAATTTGTCAAAAAAGAGATGATTATGAGTCCTATAACTTCGTTCTAGTTTAATTAGCATCAAAAGGAACAATCCCATTACTATCACATTCAAAACGATGCGTACTTCTCGCACAAGTCTTCATTTAAGGAGACCTACTTATTGTTTCCGTGGTTTTCTAAATTGTCAATGAAAGAGGTGATTAGGAGTCCTATTATTTGGTTCTAATTTGATTAGCATCAAAATGAACAATCCCATGACTATCGCGTTCAAAATGATGCGTACATCTCACACAAGTCTTGATTTAGGGATACCTTCTTATTGTTTCATAGGTTCTCTCAAATTATCAAAGAAAAGAGGTGATTATGAGTCCTATTACTTCGTTCTAGTTTGATTAGCATCAAAAGGAACAATCCTATCACTAGTGCCTTCAAAACGATACGTACATCTCACACAAGTCTTCATTTAGGGAAACCGTCTTACTGTTTCATTAGTTCTATCAAATTGTCAAAATATTGTGATTTTGAGCCCTATTACTTCGTTCAAGTTGAAATTAGCTTCAAAAGAAGCAATTCCATCATTATCGCGTCGACAACGATGCGTAGATCTCACACCAGTCTTCATTTAGGTAGACCTTCATATTGTTTTGTTAGTTGTTTCAGATTTACAAAGAAAGAGGTGATCAGTAGTTGTATTAATTCGTTCTAGTTTGATTAGCGTCAAAAGGAGAAACCCATGACTATCGTGTTCAAAATCATGTGTACATCTCACACAATTCTTCATTTAGGTAGACATTCTTAATGTTTCATTGGTTCTCTAAAATTGTCAAAGAAATAGGTGATTAGGAGTACTATAACTTCGTTCTAGTTTGATTAGCATCAAAAGGAGCAATCCCATTACTATCACGTTCAAAACAATGCCTACATCCCACACAAATCTTTATTTAAGGAGACCTTCTTCATATTATTTTATTGGTTCACTAAAATTGTTAAAGAAAGAGGTGATTAGGAGTCCTATAACTTCGTTCTAGTTTGATTAGCATCAAAAGAAGCAATCACATTACAATCACGTTCAAAACGATGCGTACATCTCACACATGTCTTCATTTAAGGAGACCTTCTTATTGTTTCATTGGTTCACTAAAATTATCAAAGAAAGAGGTAAATTTTTTTTGCTAAATCAGAAGAGATGATTAAGAATCCTATTACTTCGTTCTAATTTTTTATTGTTTCATTGATTCTCTAAATTGCCAAAGAAAGAGGTGATTAGGAGTCCTATTATTTCGTTCTAATTTGAATGGTATCAAAATGAACAATTCCATGACTATCGAGTTAAAAATGATGCGTACATCTCACACAAGCCTTGATTTTGGGAGACATTCTTATTGTTTCATTGGTTCTCTCAAATTGTCAAAGAAAGAGGTGATTATGAGTCCAATGACTTCATTCTAGTTTGATTAGCATCAAAAGGAACAATCCTATCACTAGTGCCTTCGAAACAATCCGTACATCTCACACAAGTCTTCATTTAGGAAAACCTTCTTACTGTTTCTTTAGTTCTCTTAAATTGTCAAAATATTGTGATTTTGAGTCCTATTACTTCGTTCAAGTTGAAATTAGAATCAAAAGGGGCAATTCCATCACTATCGCGTCCAAAACGATGCGTAGATCTCACACGAGTCTTCATTTAGGTAGACCTTCATATTGTATTATTGGTTGTTTCAAATTTACAAACAAAGAGGTGATCAATAGTTGTAATTCTTCGTTCTAGTTTGATTAGCGTCAAAAGGAGAAACCCATGACTATCGCGTTCAAAACCATGAGTACATCCCACACAAGTCTTCTTTTAGGGAGACATTCTTAATGTTTCATTGGTTCTCTAAAATTATCAAAGAAATAGGTGATTAGGAGTCCTATAACTTCGTTTTAGTTTTGTTAGCATCAAAAAGAGCAATCCCATTACTATGACGTTCAACACAATGCTGTCCCACACAAGTCTTCATTTAAGTAGACCCTCTTCTTATTATTTCAGTGGTTCACTAAAATTGTCAAAGAAAGAGGTGATTAGGAGTCCTATAACTTCGTTCTAGTTTGATTAGCATCAAAAGGAGCAATTACATTACTATCACGTTCAAAACGATGCGTACATCTCACACATGTCTTCATTTAAGGAGACCTTCTTATTGTTTCATTGGTTCACTAAAATTGTCAAAGAAAGAGGTAATTTTTTTTTGCTAAATCAGAAGAGATGATTAAGAATCCTATTACTTCGTTCTAATTTGATTAGCCTCAAAAGGAGCAATCCCATGACTATCGCGTTTAAAACGATGCGTACATCTCATACAAGTCTTTATAATTTAGGGAGACCTTTTTATTGTTTCATTGAATCTCTCAAATTGTCAAAGAAGGAGGTGATTATGAGTCCTATGACTTCGTTCTAGTTTGATTAGCATCAAAAAGAGCAATTCTATCACTAGTGCCTTCAAAAAGATCCGTACATCTCACACAAATATTCATTTAGAGAAACCTTCTTATTGTTACATTGGTTTTCTAAAATTGTCAAAAAAGAGATGATTATGGGTCCAATAACTTCGTTCTAGTTTAATTAGCATCAAAAGAAACAATCCCATTATTATCACGTTCAGAACGATGCGTACTTCTCGCACAAGTCTTCATTTAAGGAGACTTACTTATTGTTTCATTGGTTCTCTAAATTGCCAAAGAAAGAGGTGATTAGGAGTCCTATTATTTCGTTCTAATTTGATTAGTATCAAAATGAACAATCCCATGACTATCGCGTTAAAAATGATGCGTACATCTCACACAAGTCTTGATTTAGAGAGAACTTATTATTTCATTGGTTCTCTCAAATTGTCAAAGAAAGAGGTGATTGTGAGTCCTATAACATCGTTCTAGTTTGATTAGCATCAAAAGGAACAGTCCTATCACTAGTGCCTTCAAAACGATACGTACATCTCACACAAGTCTTCATTTCGGAAAACCTTACTATTTCATTAGTTCTCTCAAATTGTCAAAATATTGAGATTTTCAGTCCAATTATTTCGTTCAAGTTGAAATTAGCATCAAAAAGAGCAATTCCACCACTATTGCATACAAAACGATGCGTATATCTCACCCAAGTCTTCATTTAGGTAAACCTTCATATTGTTTCATTGGTTGTTTGAAATTTACAATGAAAGAGGTGATCAATAGTTGTATTACTTCGTTCTAGTTGGATGAGCGTCAAAAGGAGAAACCCATGACTATCGCGTTCAAAACCATGCGTACATCTCACACAAGTCTTCATTTAGGGAGATATTCTTAATGTATCATTGGTTCTCTAAAATTGACAAAGAAATAGGTGATTAGGAGTCCTATAACTTCATTCTAGTTTGATTAGCATCAAAAGGAGCAATCCCATTACTATCACGTTCAAAACAATGCCTACATCTCACACAAGTCTTTATTTAAGGTGACCTTCTTATTATTTCATTGTTTCACTAAAATTGTCAAAGAAAGAGGTGATTAGGAGTTCTATAACTTCATTCTAGTTTGATTAGAATCAAAAGGAGCAATCACATTACTATCATGTTCAAAACGATGCGTACATCTCACACATGTCTTCATTTAAGGAGACCTTCTTATTGTTTCATTGGTTCACTATAATTGTCAAAGAAAGAGGTGATTTTTGTTTTGCTAAATCAGAAAGAGGTGATTAGGAGTCCTATTACTTCGTTCTAATTTGATTAGCGTCAAAAGGAGCAATCTCATGACTATCGCGTTTAAAACGATGCGTACATCTCACACGAGTCTTTATAATTTAGGGAGACCTTCTTATTGTTTCATTGAATCTCACAAATTGTTAAAGAAGGAGGTGATTATGAGTCCTATGACTTCGTTCTAGTTTGATTGGCATCAAAAAGAGCAATTCTATCACTAGTGCCGTCAAAAAGATCCGTACATTTCACACAAGTATTCAGTTAGGGAGACCTTCTTTTTGTTTCATTGGTTTTCTAAATTTGTTAAAAAAGAGATGATTTTGAGTTCTATAACTTCGTTCTAATTTAATTAGCATCAAAAGGAACATTCCCTTTACTATTATGTTCAAAACGATGCGTACTTCTTGCACATGTCTTCATTTAAGGAGACCGACTTATTGTTTCATTGGTTTTCTAAATTGTCAATGAAAGAGGTCATTAGGAGTCCTATTATTTGGTTCTAATTTTATTAGCATCAAAATGAACAATCCCATGACTATCACGTTAAAAATGATGCGTACATCTCACACAAGTCTTGATTTAGGGTTACCTTCTTATTGTTTCGTTGGTTCTCTCAAATTATCAAAGAAAAGAGGTGATTATGAGTCCTATGACTTCGTTCTAGTTTGATTAGCATCAAAATGAACAATCCTATCACTAGTGCCTTCAAAACGATCCGTACATCTCACACAAGTCTTCATTTAGGGAAACCTTCTTACTGTTTCAGTAGTTCTCTCAAATTGTCAAAATACTGTAATTTTGAGTCCTATTACTTCGTTCAAGTTGAAATTCGCATCAAAAGGAGCAATTCCATCACTATCGCGTTCAAAACGATGCGTAGATCTCACACAAGTCTTCTTTTAGGTAGACCTTCATATTGTTTCATTGGTTGTTTCAAATTTACAAAGAAAGAGGTGATCAATAGTTGTATTACTTCGTTCTAGTTGGATGAGCGTCAAAAGGAGAAACTCATGACTATCGCGTTCAAAACCATGCGTACATCTCACACAAGTCTTTATTTAGGGAGATATTCTTATTGTTTCATTGGTTCTCTAAAATTGTCAAAGAAATAGGTGATTAGGAGTCCTATAACTTCGTTCTAGTTTGATTAGCATCAAAAGGAGCAATCCCATTAATATCACGTTCAAAACAATGCCTACATCCCACACAAGTCTTCATTTAAGGAGACCTTCTCATTATTTCATTGGTTCACTAAAATTGTCAAAGAAAGAGGTGATTAGGAGTCTTATAACTTCGTTCTAGTTTGATTAGCATCAAAAGGAGCAATCACATTACTATCATGTTCAAAACGATGCGTACATCTCACATATGTCTTCATTTAAGGAGACCTTCTTATTGTTTCATTGGTTCACTAAAATTGTCAAAGAAAGAGGTGGTTTTTTTTTGCTAAATCAGAAAGAGGTGATTAGGAGACCTTTTACTTCGTTCAAATTTGATTAGCCTCAAAAGGAGCAATCCCATGACTATCTCATTTAAACGATGCGTACATCTCACATAAGTCTTTATAATTTAGGGAGACCATCTTATTCTTTCATTGAATCTCTCAAATTGTCAAAGAAGGAGGTGATTATGAGTCCTATGACTTCGTTCTAGTTTGATTAGCATCAAAAGGAGCAATTCCATCACTAGTGCCTTCAAAAAGATCCGTACATCTCACACAAGTCTTTATTTAGGTAAACCTTCTTACTATTTCATTAGTTCTCTCAAATTGTCAAAATATTGTGATTTTGAGTTTTATTACTTCGTTCAAGTTGAAATTAGCATCAAAAGGAGCAATTCCATCACTATCGCGTCCAAAACGATGCGTACATCTCACACAAGTCTTCATTCAGATAGACCTTCATATTGTTTCGTTGGTGGCTTTAAATTTACAAAGAAAGAGGTGATCAATAGTTGTATTACTTAGTTCTAGTTTGATTAGCGTCAAAAGGAGAAACCCATGACTATCGCGTTCAAAACCATGCGTACATCTCACACATGTCTACATTTAGGGAGATATTCTTAATGTATCATTGGTTCTCTAAAATTGTCAAAGAAATAGGTGATTAGGAGTCCTATAACTTCGTTCTAGTTTGATTAGCATCAAAAGTTGCAATCCCATTACTATCACGTTCAAAACAAGGCCTACATCCCACACAAGTCTTCATTTAAGGAGACCTTCTTATTATTTCATTGGTTCACTAAAATTGACAAAGAAAGAGGTGATTAGGAGTCCTACAACTTCGTTCTAGTTTGATTAGCATCAAAAGGAGCAATCACATTACTATCACGTTCAAAACGATGCGTACATCTCACATATGTCTTCATTTAAGGAGACCTTCTTATTGTTTCATTGGTTCACTAAAATTGTCAAAGAAAGAGGTAATTTTTTTTTGCTAAATCAGAAAGAGGTGATTAGGAGTCCTATTACTTCATTCTAATTTGATTAGCCTCAACAGGAACAATCTCATGACTATCGCGTTTAAAACAATGCGTACATCTCATACAAGTCTTTCTAATTTAGGGAGACCTTCTTATTGTTTCATTGAATCTCACAAATTATTAAAGAAGGAGGTGATTATGAGTCCTATTATGACTTCGTTCTAGTTTGATTATCATCAAAAGGAGCAATTCAATCACTAGTGCCTTCAAAAAGATCCGTACATCTCACACAAGTATTCATTTAGGGAGACCTTCTTATTGTTTCATTGGTTTTCTAAATTTGTCAAAAAAGAGATGATTATGAGTCCTATAACTTCGTTCTAGTTTAATTAGCATCAAAAGGAACAATCCCATTACTATCACATTCAAAACGATGCGTACTTCTCGCACAAGTCTTCATTTAAGGAGACCTACTTATTATTTCCGTGGTTTTCTAAATTGTCAATGAAAGAGGTGATTAGGAGTCCTATTATTTGGTTCTAATTTGATTAGCATCAAAATGAACAATCCCATGACTATCGCGTTCAAAATGATGCGTACATCTCACACAAGTCTTGATTTAGGGATACCTTCTTATTGTTTCATTGGTTCTCTCAAATTATCAAAGAAAAGAGGTGATTATGAGTCCTATTACTTCGTTCTAGTTTGATTAGCATCAAAAGGAACAATCCTATCACTAGTGCCTTCAAAACGATACGTACATCTCACACAAGTCTTCATTTAGGGAAACCGTCTTACTGTTTCATTAGTTCTATCAAATTGTCAAAATATTGTGATTTTGAGCCCTATTACTTCGTTCAAGTTGAAATTAGCTTCAAAAGAAGCAATTCCATCATTATCGCGTCGACAACGATGCGTAGATCTCACACCAGTCTTCATTTAGGTAGACCTTCATATTGTTTTGTTAGTTGTTTCAGATTTACAAAGAAAGAGGTGATCAGTAGTTGTATTAATTCGTTCTAGTTTGATTAGCGTCAAAAGGAGAAACCCATGACTATCGTGTTCAAAATCATGTGTACATCTCACACAATTCTTCATTTAGGTAGACATTCTTAATGTTTCATTGGTTCTCTAAAATTGTCAAAGAAATAGGTGATTAGGAGTACTATAACTTCGTTCTAGTTTGATTAGCATCAAAAGGAGCAATCCCATTACTATCACGTTCAAAACAATGCCTACATCCCACACAAATCTTTATTTAAGGAGACCTTCTTCATATTATTTTATTGGTTCACTAAAATTGTTAAAGAAAGAGGTGATTAGGAGTCCTATAACTTCGTTCTAGTTTGATTAGCATCAAAAGAAGCAATCACATTACAATCACGTTCAAAACGATGCGTACATCTCACACATGTCTTCATTTAAGGAGACCTTCTTATTGTTTCATTGGTTCACTAAAATTATCAAAGAAAGAGGTAAATTTTTTTTGCTAAATCAGAAGAGATGATTAAGAATCCTATTACTTCGTTCTAATTTTTTATTGTTTCATTGATTCTCTAAATTGCCAAAGAAAGAGGTGATTAGGAGTCCTATTATTTCGTTCTAATTTGAATGGTATCAAAATGAACAATTCCATGACTATCGAGTTAAAAATGATGCGTACATCTCACACAAGCCTTGATTTTGGGAGACATTCTTATTGTTTCATTGGTTCTCTCAAATTGTCAAAGAAAGAGGTGATTATGAGTCCAATGACTTCATTCTAGTTTGATTAGCATCAAAAGGAACAATCCTATCACTAGTGCCTTCGAAACAATCCGTACATCTCACACAAGTCTTCATTTAGGAAAACCTTCTTACTGTTTCTTTAGTTCTCTTAAATTGTCAAAATATTGTGATTTTGAGTCCTATTACTTCGTTCAAGTTGAAATTAGAATCAAAAGGGGCAATTCCATCACTATCGCGTCCAAAACGATGCGTAGATCTCACACGAGTCTTCATTTAGGTAGACCTTCATATTGTATTATTGGTTGTTTCAAATTTACAAACAAAGAGGTGATCAATAGTTGTAATTCTTCGTTCTAGTTTGATTAGCGTCAAAAGGAGAAACCCATGACTATCGCGTTCAAAACCATGAGTACATCCCACACAAGTCTTCTTTTAGGGAGACATTCTTAATGTTTCATTGGTTCTCTAAAATTATCAAAGAAATAGGTGATTAGGAGTCCTATAACTTCGTTTTAGTTTTGTTAGCATCAAAAAGAGCAATCCCATTACTATGACGTTCAACACAATGCTGTCCCACACAAGTCTTCATTTAAGTAGACCCTCTTCTTATTATTTCATTGGTTCACTAAAATTGTCAAAGAAAGAGGTGATTAGGAGTCCTATAACTTCGTTCTAGTTTGATTAGCATCAAAAGGAGCAATTACATTACTATCACGTTCAAAACGATGCGTACATCTCACACATGTCTTCATTTAAGGAGACCTTCTTATTGTTTCATTGGTTCACTAAAATTGTCAAAGAAAGAGGTAATTTTTTTTTGCTAAATCAGAAGAGATGATTAAGAATCCTATTACTTCGTTCTAATTTGATTAGCCTCAAAAGGAGCAATCCCATGACTATCGCGTTTAAAACGATGCGTACATCTCATACAAGTCTTTATAATTTAGGGAGACCTTTTTATTGTTTCATTGAATCTCTCAAATTGTCAAAGAAGGAGGTGATTATGAGTCCTATGACTTCGTTCTAGTTTGATTAGCATCAAAAAGAGCAATTCTATCACTAGTGCCTTCAAAAAGATCCGTACATCTCACACAAATATTCATTTAGAGAAACCTTCTTATTGTTTCATTGGTTTTCTAAAATTGTCAAAAAAGAGATGATTATGGGTCCAATAACTTCGTTCTAGTTTAATTAGCATCAAAAGAAACAATCCCATTATTATCACGTTCAGAACGATGCGTACTTCTCGCACAAGTCTTCATTTAAGGAGACTTACTTATTGTTTCATTGGTTCTCTAAATTGCCAAAGAAAGAGGTGATTAGGAGTCCTATTATTTCGTTCTAATTTGATTAGTATCAAAATGAACAATCCCATGACTATCGCGTTAAAAATGATGCGTACATCTCACACAAGTCTTGATTTAGAGAGAACTTATTATTTCATTGGTTCTCTCAAATTGTCAAAGAAAGAGGTGATTGTGAGTCCTATAACATCGTTCTAGTTTGATTAGCATCAAAAGGAACAGTCCTATCACTAGTGCCTTCAAAACGATACGTACATCTCACACAAGTCTTCATTTCGGAAAACCTTACTATTTCATTAGTTCTCTCAAATTGTCAAAATATTGAGATTTTCAGTCCAATTATTTCGTTCAAGTTGAAATTAGCATCAAAAAGAGCAATTCCATCACTATTGCATACAAAACGATGCGTATATCTCACCCAAGTCTTCATTTAGGTAAACCTTCACATTGTTTCATTGGTTGTTTGAAATTTACAATGAAAGAGGTGATCAATAGTTGTAATTCTTCGTTCTAGTTTGATTAGCGTCAAAAGGAGAAACCCATGGCTATCGCGTTCAAAACCATGAGTACATCTCACACAAGTCTTCATTTAGGGAGACATTCTTAATGTTTCATTGGTTCTCTAAAATTATCAAAGAAATTGGTGATTAAGAGTCCTATAACTTCGTTCTAGTTTGATTAGCATCAAAAAGAGCAATCCCATTACAATCACGTTCAACACAATGCCTACATCCCACACAAGTCTTCATTTAAGGAGACCTTCTTTTTATTATTTCATTGGTTCACTAAAATTGTAAAAGAAAGAGGTGATTAGGAGTCCTATAACTTCGTTCTAGTTTGATTAGCATCAAAAGGAGCAATCACATTACTATCACATTCAAAACGATGCGTCCATCTCACACATGTCTTCATTTAAGAAGACCTTCTTATTGTTTCATTGGTTCACTAAAATTGCCAAAGAAAGAGGTAATTTTTTTTTGCTAAATCCGAAACAGGTGATTAGGAGTCCTATTAATTCGTTCAAATTTATTAGCCTCAAAAGGAGCAATCCCATGACTATCGCGTTTAAAACAATGCGTACATCTCACACAAGTCTTTCTAATTTAGGGAGACCTTCTGTGACGCCCCCAAATCCGGGTCCCCAGAACCTCGGACCTGGTACGTTACGATACATCATTTCTATAAGTATTGCGGAAGACATAAACATAAATTGTTTATACAATAACCTTTACACCTAATTCCCAAGGTCTGAAACCTTAACTTAATACCTGTATTCAATATCCTATACAACATACAATGTCATACGCCTTCGCCTGTATCTGAAGTATTCGTTTAAATCTGCAATGTTTATCATGATATAGTAAGGGTGAGCAACAAGTTTGCCCAGCAAGTTTAAGTACAAAAAAGATATATCATGATTGAAAGGAATGAACAATAAGCTAGCCGACTTTCAACAATATAACAATTGTGAAATAGCATGAATAAATTTTCATAACTGAACGACCGAGACAATAAAAATGAATGGTCAATAATGAACATGAATAAATCAACTGGACCAAATGGTAATGAAGGTGATCAGCCTTTCATACTTGATGAACACATGCAATATGCACAACGTGCGAATCAATAATTCATGGACGTGATGTAATCAACAAGGATTAACCACTAGCATAATTGAAGAATCATAAATCAAGGTTGAGTTAAAGAAAACTTGCCTTTATCGCCGACTACTGCTACGCAGTCTATTTAGCTTCATCTGAAGACCTAATATTAATAATACCGATCTCCACATTAAAATAATATCATCGCAATAACTATTGCTAATTACAGTTATAAAATAGCCTAAAACACATTATCACATAATCCTATCGGTCAACAGAACATATAAGACCTAGTATCAAGTCAAACTATTTCAGTCTGAGTTGAGTTCGGTACTATTTCGGCCTCCCGATTGCCTAATCGGATAATTATCGAGCCTAATATTAATAAGACTCTACTTAAACACTATAATATTAACTTAGATAATTTAGTAATCAGTTAAAATATTTTTCACAAGCTCATAATAATTTTTAAATAATTATTATCAGTTATAATGATTTTTCAATCATTAATATCATTTTTAAATGATTTAAATACCAAATAATTCCATTATCATTAATATTTATTTAATTTCAAATATTAATGAAATACATGACGTAATATTATAAGTTATTTATAATATCTCAAAGTATTTTTAATACCTTAATATCACATTTAAATGATTTAAAACATTTAAATCCATTATTAAATAACAACCATTAATATTAAAAATATTAATGTATTTCATGATAAAATATTAAAAGTTATGTTTTATAACTTAAAACATTTTTTTATAACCTTTAAATCATTTTTAAATGATTTTTAAAACATTAAAACTATTTTTACATAATTTATTTAATACAATTATTAAATAAATTTATTATTATAATATTAATCTATACCTTCATTTGATTACTATTTAATATTAATTAAATAGTAATTAATTAATTACCTTTAGTTATTATTTAACTAATAAATAATAGCCAATTAGATCTATCCATTATTTAATGTTAATTAGATAATGAATAATCAAATTATTATTTGTCTTTAATTATTATTCAATATTAAATAATAATTAATTAATTAATTATCCTTGAATAGTAAATAATTATTTTATTTACTTCATTAATCTTTAATTATTCCTTATTATTATTTAAAGAATAATTAATTAACATTTGTCCTTATTTATTATTTAATAATAAATAATTAATTCATTTCATAAATCTTTAATCATTCTTTCTTATTAAATTAAGAATAATTAATTATTACTTGTCCTTATTTATTATTTAATATTTAAATAAAAAAATAATTATACACTTTTATGTTAATGTAAGTAAGTAATCGCTTAATCTTACTTAAACATTATTCAATATTAATTAAATAATAATTAATCAATTGTTTAACTCTAATTATTATTTAATCTTAATTAAATAATAAATAGTTACTTTGTTAACACTAACTTTACTTTATTATCACTTAAATAATAGTTAAATAGTTAATTACATTTAACTTTAGATGTAATTAGATTACTAACCAATTAATGGCTTTAAAATCATTTATTAACATTGTTCATTTAATTACAATTCTGCCATTCTCGCCCAAATTTTTAGATTCGGGGTCCTTTACGAAAACGCTTGTAACACGAAATCTACAACTCGTAATTAAGTTCCGTCAAAGGCTTTGGATTCGTATTTTCTTGAACTACTGTTTCCGTTTATCAAATACCAAATTTGATTATGTTTTGGTCACGGAAAACAGCCCAGAAGTGGCTGGTTAGTTTTAGTTTCCCAGCTTGACCCTCTTGTACTAAAACAATCATAACTTAGTCGTTTTAAAACGTTTTTGAGCGATTCTTGAGCCCACGCGAAGCTAACTTCCGGGACTACAACTTTTGTTTTTGGACCATTTTCAAGCACAAAATTCCAGAAATTTCGTGGAAGGGGATTGAACCGAAATGGTTTCCCAGTTTTGACTCGACTACTTTAAAATGGCATAACTCTTTCCTCCGATGTCGGATTTAGTCTGTTCTGGAGTCTATGGAAAGCTTATTCAGTCTACTACAACATACCAAAAGCCTATAATTTTCTGAACAATTTAGCTAATCTCGAAATTTTCTTTTAGGGGCAGCAGTCTACTAATTTTTCTAAGTGTTAAAAACTGTTTTACTTATAAATTCATAGCTTGCTCATCTTAAATCGGTTTTTAGTCGTTCCACTTGGAGAATCTTCGTATCTTATAACTCTATCACCCAGAGTTGACGGATCATGAATCCGACTTACAGAATGTGAACAGTAAATCCGGGAGCGGACTATTCAGTTTTAGTTTTTCGGTAAAAATATTTTTGAGCTTTCCTTCAATATTTTTGACATAATCCCATACTAATACACAAGTTAAATATATGTTAACCTATATAACACATGATTAGCAAGAATCTAGCCATTTAAAACTTGAACTCTATTTATCAAAAATAAAAATATACAAAGCATACAAAAAAAATTAGGATTTTTGTATACCTTACGCTCTTAAAGGCTATCTTTCTTTGCTTTCCAAAGTAGGAGATGTATTTTAGATGCATAAAACTTAAAAATCTCCTTCTCTTTCCCTTGGGGGCTGCCGAGCTCTTGCTCTCCTCTTATTCTCTCTACTTTGTTTTTATTTCTTTAGTTGGCTAATATAGAAAATGAGTAGAAAACTTGTTTGCTCAAATGATGTAGACTTATGTAGAGAGAGAAAATTATTTATATACATCACCCATATGTATATGTATATTACCCACATCTCTTGCCTTGCTCAAGTAAACAAAATAATTTAGGGTCTAGGCTAACTAGGGTACATAGTGGTTCAACCACTCTTTGACAATTGAAGAAGTAAAATAAGTACATCATGTGCAATTCTTCCTCCTTCAATTGTCGGGTACCCCCTCCCCCATTTCCCCCCTTTTTTTTCTTTTAATGCATAAATAGAATAATTAAGTTGTTAGGAGTATTTTTCAAGTGGACCAACAATTGGACTTTCCTATAAATCAATTTGGGGCTCACTCTTAAATGTTTTGGGCCACTAGTATTCAAATGTTATTAATTCAACATTTGGGTTACTAGTTTAATACATGTTGGCTAAGTTAACATAACAATATCCAAGTCCATAATCAATTAAATGAGTGGGCTTGGTTAATTAATTCAATTGGACTAGGAATATATTAGCTTGGGCCATTAGAAACCAAACTTAATCAAATTAATTATTACTATGGTTGGGCCACTAGCTAATTAAATTATTGGGCTTCCAAATGTGATGGTTAATAAATACCATCTAATAACTTAAGTCCACTATCAATAATTTATAACATTCTCATTTAATTTCTTTACATTACTTTAAAATTAAAAATTAAACCATATAGGTTCTTTAAAAATTTTAATTAATCCTCTATTTCCAATCTAGGTTTTATTCTTTAAACTTTAATTTAATCGTTTAGAATCTTATAAATTTTTGGGTCGTCACATTCACCCCTTCTTCTAAGAATTTCGTCCTCGAAATTAAAGCCTACTATACTCTACTTCTTTCATTCACCAAAACTAGGTTTTCAACATATCCTTTATTCAATCATATCATATTCTACCCGTACACAACGAGTTCATACACATCATCACATGCTACCCGAACTTTTCTCCGAGGAGTTAAAAAAAATTTCAAATTATACTGAGGGGTCATATAGACCATGAACACATAGTTTTAACGATATTTATATCGCAAAACAGTACTACTAAGTATGTTTACAATCACAAAGAAGGTAAACTACTTCTGCAAGTACGTTAGGTAATCAGCCTATCGTACCCTACGTCATGCATAACGTATCAATCATGTCTAGCGAATATTTACGCTACTAGATTGGATTATTTTATCCAATCAACATAGTTCACCTCAGTCTTATCATAGGATTCCGCACCAAAACAATTTGGTTTGGGATAAATTCTCAAAAATACTTTGAATTTTCATACACATTTGTCTAGCTGAATCAAATAGCTTAGACGTATACCAATAATTCGAATTTCAATCGAAACATGTCTATCCAAATTTAGTTGGCAATAACTTACCTTTAAAATTCTGAAAATTATTTTATGACGTCATGATACCGCACTGTATTTACAGTCCGTTTGAGGATTCCGTCATTTTGTGACTTTGTCATACTACATCATTCCATAGTGGCTGACGATCTATAAATCGCATCCAACTAAGTAATTCTGCATTGATAACTCCATCATTTTATCATTTCTGCACCAGGTTTCATGATGCATTAATGATAAAAAAAATACGTTTTGATATTTTAAATAATCTTTGTCTAGCCGAAACAATTAGCTTAGACTTTTCTTTTAAACGGTTCAAAAATCTTTGAAAATCAGTTTGTGTTATCATTCAACAGGTAACGATGTGTTAGTGGTACAAAGCCCACTTCTACACAATTGTAACCATGTGTTGCTGGTAACAAAATTCATTTATATCTGTAAAGGCACATTAGTGCGAATTTAGCTTGATGTCAAAAATTTTGAAGTCTAGCATAGCTAGAAGATTTGGAATACCTATGCTTCCACCATCAACTTCACTTTCTAATGATCAATTGCTTAATAAATCTATCTATTCCTATGATCCTCAATTCGCCGTTCACACAATTCTATATCCCAGTACAGTTCATCAAACATGCCACACGTTATGAGTTCAGGAACTTTCCACAATCATATGGGTTTAGGAACTTATCCTAGTCAGACCAAAGTCGTCCATTCATTGAAGGGTTCCATCATACGATTATGAGTCACGAACTTACTCTAAGTGTGAGTTTAAAGAACTCGCATCTAACCTTATATTTTCTACCTATCCGTTATACACATGGGAAAAGAATCACCTTCTCAACATACATATAGCGAATAGCGCGACACCAACATTTCAATGATTATCAATATAACAAGCTAAGTGGTTGTCGAACCAAACACAATCCCCTGCCCATACAAAGAATTGGTCAACTCAGCCACTAATCAAATAGGAAGCTAAGCGGTCCTAAAACCAAGCATAAATTCCCTGCCCATACAAGGAATCATACAACTTAGCTGCTAACATTAGTCCTCAATTGAAATCCCACCTATTCCTAATTCTTTCTTTACTAGATAAGAATTTTATTTAATCCGTATCTACAATTCACAACTCTTTCCTGAGTTTAACTCGTACTATTTCATAGTACCATATTCGTATAGCAATTCTGCTATAAAGTTTTCAATCAAACGATTGATCATTTGTCTTTCTATGGCCTTATCAGATCACGTTGTGATCTTATATTATAATCGTATTATATTACGACTCTTTTCTTTGTTATGATCGTTTTATTTTACGATCTTCTTTCCCTTTTTATTCATTACTAGAGTTTATCTTTATCATCAGAATTGGGTAACTCTGAATTCTTATCTTATAACTCTTTAAGATTCTTCTTTGAATCTTATTTATCATCTTCTTATCTTAATAATGAATTTTCTGAATTCATCTCTTATCACTTCAACTCTATTTGAGTTTATTCATCATCCTCATCTATGCAGTTATAGCCTAAGGTAATCCTACCTAAGGTTTATAACCTACAGCTTTGATACCAACTATGACGCCCCCAAATCCGGGTCCCCAGAACCTCGGACCTGGTACGTTACGATACATCATTTCTATAAGTATTGCGGAAGATATAAACATAAATTGTTTATACAATAACCTTTACACCTAATTCCCAAGGTCTGAAACCTTAACTTAATACCTGTATTCAATATCCTATACAACATACAATGTCATACGCCTTCGCCTGTATCTGAAGTATTCGTTTAAATCTGCAATGTTTATCATGATATAGCAAGGGTGAGCAACAAGTTTGCCCAGCAAGTTTAAGTACAAAAAAGATATATCATGATTGAAAGGAATGAACAATAAGCTAGCCGACTTTCAAAAATATAACAATTGTGAAATAGCATGAATAAATTTTCATAACTGAACGACCGAGACAATAAAAATGAATGGTTAATAATGAACATGAATAAATCAACTGGACCAAATGGTAATGAAGGTGATCAGCCTTTCATACCTGATGAACACATGCAATATGCACAACGTGCGAATCAATAATTCATGGACGTGATGTAATCAACAAGGATTAACCACTAGCATAATTGAAGAATCATAACTCAAGGTTGAGTTAAAGAAAACTTGCCTTTATCGCCGACTACTGCTACGCAGTCTATTTAGCTTCATCTGAAGACCTAATATTAATAATACCGATCTCCACATTAAAATAATATCATCGCAATAACTATTGCTAATTACAGTTATAAAATAGCCTAAAACACATTATCACATAATCCTATCGGTCAACAGAACATATAAGACCTAGTATCAAGTCAAACTATTTCAGTCTGAGTTGAGTTCGGTACTATTTCGACCTCCCGATTGCCTAATCGGATAATTATCGAGCCTAATATTAATAAAACTCTACTTAAACACTATAATATTAACTTAGATAATTTAGTAATCAGTTAAAATATTTTTCACAAGCTCATAATAATTTTTAAATAATTATTATCAGTTATAATGATTTTTCAATCATTAATATCATTTTTAAATGATTTAAATACCAAATAATTCCATTATCATTAATATTTATTTAATTTCAAATATTAATGAAATACATGACGTAATATTATAAGTTATTTATAATATCTCAAAGTATTTTTAATACCTTAATATCACATTTAAATGATTTAAAATATTTAAATACATTATTAAATAACAGCCATTAATATTAAAAATATTAATGTATTTCATGATAAAATATTAAAAGTTATGTTTTATAACTTAAAACATTTTTTTATAACCTTTAAATCATTTTTAAATGATTTTTAAAACATTAAAACTATTTTTACATAATTTATTTAATACAATTATTAAATAAATTTATTATCATAATATTAATCTATATCTTCATTTGATTACTATTTAATATTAATTAAATAGTAATTAATTAATTACCTTTAGTTATTATTTAACTAATAAATAATAGCCAATTAGATCTATCCATTATTTAATGTTAATTAGATAATGAATAATCAAATTATTATTTGTCTTTAATTATTATTTAATATTAAATAATAATTAATTAATTAATTATCCTTGAATAGTAAATAATTATTTTATTTACTTCATTAATCTTTAATTATTCCTTATTATTATTTTAAGAATAATTAATTAACATTTGTCCTTATTTATTATTTAATAATAAATAATTAATTCATTTCATAAATCTTTAATCATTCTTTCTTATTAAATTAAGAATAATTAATTATTACTTGTCCTTATTTATTATTTAATATTTAAATAAAAAAATAATTATACACTTTTATGTTAATGTAAGTAAGTAATCGCTTAATCTTACTTAAACATTATTCAATATTAATTAAATAATAATTAATCAATTGTTTAACTCTAATTATTATTTAATCTTAATTAAATAATAAATAGTTACTTTGTTAACACTAACTTTACTTTATTATCACTTAAATAATAGTTAAATAGTTAATTACATTTAACTTTAGATGTAATTAGATTACTAACCAATTAATGGCTTTAAAATCATTTATTAACATTGTTCATTTAATTACAATTCTGCCATTCTCGCCCAAATTTTTAGATTCGGGGTCCTTTACGAAAACGCTTGTAACACGAAATCTACAACTCGTAATTAAGTTCCGTCAAAGGCTTTGGATTCGTATTTTCTTGAACTACTGTTTCCGTTTATCAAATACCAAATTTGATTCTGTTTTGGTCACGGAAAACAGCCCAGAAGTGGCTGGTCAGTTTTAGTTTC
Source organism: Panax stipuleanatus (assembly GCA_020205555.1). Classification (NCBI taxonomy): domain Eukaryota; kingdom Viridiplantae; phylum Streptophyta; class Magnoliopsida; order Apiales; family Araliaceae; genus Panax; species Panax stipuleanatus. The sequence goes on from JAINUT010002790.1 coordinate 72,328, forward strand.
CCAGCTTGACCCTCTTGTACTAAAACAATCATAACTTAGTCGTTTTAAAACGTTTTTGAGCGATTCTTGAGCCCACGCGAAGCTAACTTCTGGGACTACAACTTTTGTTTGTGGACCATTTTCAAGCACAAAATTCCAGAAATTTCGTGGAAGGGGACTGAACCGAAATGGTTTCCCAGTTTTGACTCGGCTACTTTAAAATGGCATAACTCTTTCCTCCGATGTCGGATTTAGTCCGTTCTGGAGTCTATGGAAAGCTTATTCAGTCTACTACAACATACCAAAAGCCCAGAATTTTCTGAACAATCTAGCTAATCTCGAAATTTTCTTTTAGGGGCAGCAGTCCACTAATTTTTCTAAGTGTTAAAAACTGTTTTACTTATAAATTCATAGCTTGCTCATCTTAAATCGGTTTTTAGTCGTTCCACTTGGAGAATCTTCGTATCTTATAACTCTATCACCCAGAGTTGACGGATCATGAATCCGACTTACAGAATGTGAACAGTAAATCCGGGAGCGGACTATTCAGTTTTAGTTTTTCGGTAAAAATATTTTTGAGCTTTCCTTCAATATTTTTGACATAATCCCATACTAATACACAAGTTAAATATATGTTAACCTATATAACACATGATTAGCAAGAATCTAGCCATTTAAAACTTGAACTCTATTTATCAAAAATAAAAATATACAAAGCATACAAAAAAAATTAGGATTTTTGTATACCTTACGCTCTTAAAGGCTATCTTTCTTTGCTTTCCAAAGTAGGAGATGTATTTTAGATGCATAAAACTTAAAAATCTCCTTCTCTTTCCCTTGGGGGCTGCCGAGCTCTTGCTCTCCTCTTATTCTCTCTACTTTGTTTTTATTTCTTTAGTTGGCTAATATAGAAAATGAGTAGAAAACTTGTTTGCTCAAATGATGTAGACTTATGTAGAGAGAGAAAATTATTTATATACATCACCCATATGTATATGTATATTACCCACATCTCTTGCCTTGCTCAAGTAAACAAAATAATTTAGGGTCTAGGCTAACTAGGGTACATAGTGGTTCAACCACTTTTTGACAATTGAAGAAGTAAAATAAGTACATCATGTGCAATTCTTCCTCCTTCAATTGCCGGGTACCCCCTCCCCCATTTCCCCCCCTTTTTTTTCTTTTAATGCATAAATAGAATAATTAAGTTGTTAGGAGTATTTTTCAAGTGGACCAACAATTGGACTTTCCTATAAATCAATTTGGGGCTCACTCTTAAATGTTTTGGGCCACTAGTATTCAAATGTTATTAATTCAACATTTGGGTTACTAGTTTAATACATGTTGGCTAAGTTAACAAAACAATATCCAAGTCCATAATCAATTAAATGAGTGGGTTTGGTTAATTAATTCAATTGGACTAGGAATATATTAGCTTAGGCCATTAGAAACCAAACTTAATCAAATTAATTATTACTATGGTTGGGCCACTAGCTAATTAAATTATTGGGCTTCCAAATGTGATGGTTAATAAATACCATCTAATAACTTAAGTCCACTATCAATAATTTATAACATTCTCATTTAATTTCTTTACATTACTTTAAAATTAAAAATTAAACCATATAGGTTCTTTAAAAATTTTAATTAATCCTCTATTTCCAATCTAGGTTTTATTCTTTAAACTTTAATTTAATCGTTTAGAATCTTATAAATTTTTGGGTCGTCACACCTTCTTATTGTTTCATTGAATCTCTCAAATTATTAAAGAATGAGGTGATTATGAGTCTGTTGGGATTGTACGAAATCGTGACGCAATCAAATTGCAAAAATTAGCGGAAGCATGGTATATCAGAGTTTAAAAAAAATTTCTACAAAACCATTACCCGGATCATCCTTTATGCAAATTATTAATTTAAAACGATAAATAAGAAGTTATGGAATCATACCCTTGTAGAACGAAGCTTCCACAGGTACTAGTTCAACTCCTTGTTCTTCGTGATCTCCTTGAATTTCCGGGTTAGATTCCTTTCTTTGATCAACGTTAGCCACCCAAGTGTTTGGCCTCTAGAGGTGATCCACCAAGGAAGAGAAATTGTCAAGAAGGAGGGTGTTTGGCTTAGTGTTCTATCCTCTATAGAAAAGGAGTACTCTCCAACAATTAGAATTGCATCATCTAATATCTATTATAAGACTTCTCTTATATAGACATTGGTCAACCCTTCTAATCCTATTAGACATGGGATTTCTTTTAATTAATTAAACTCCTTTAATTAATTTAGGCTTCCCACCACATGGGAATAATTAATTAAATTCATTTAATTAATTTGTCTCCTAATCTTATTAGGAATAAATGAGAGTACTAAATATTAAATTAATTACTAAACTCATTTAGAAATTAAAATAATAATAATTGTAATAATATTAATAAGACTCCTCTTATTAATTTATATTTAATATTTCCAAAATATTAAATAATAAACATTAAGCTATTTAATTTATTCTATCACCATAGATTAAATTAATTATACTTAATGCATTATTACGATTATGCCATTACCTTCTTAAATATTTATTCTTCCTTTTATGGTGTGACCCTTTAGGTTCTCCATATTAAACCGGTTGTGAATAAATCAATTAAAATAATTTTAATCTTATTTAAATAAATAAATTAAACTAATAATCTATTTAAATAAATAATATTTATTCTACAATAGGGATAAGCCTCCCTAGCGATCAACGACTTTCCAGATAATATAGATTTCAACATTAATCATAAAAGAACCTGTGAGTTAATAGTTACCATACAATTCAATCCTTCCACCATACAATGTCCCAATTAAATATAAGACATGGATTTACTGTCAAGTCTTATTTTATTTAATTATATGTATTTCGATTAGAAAATGCACAACTCCAAATAATGCAAATTAAAAACTCCTTTCTAATTTCATTTTACCTTGGCCAAGGATTCCTGGGTTGTCATTTAACGAATCACATAGGACATATCTCCTCTTTTACTAGAGATGGTAGATTCTTTATTGATCATTCATTATCTCCATATGTAACTCATTATACCCAAGCATACCCTATATATGCCTTAAAAGGTCTTAAGGAATAAGTCAAAGTATAATTTGTTACATACAAGATACTATGATGATCTCAAGTCCAAGGATCACTTGTACTACTATCACATTAGGAATTCCTATTGACATGCGAGTAAAACTCCATTAGGTATTCCATAGTGAATCACGTTCAGTGAACTTATTCTCCAATAAGCACCTACATACTTGCTTTAGTGTCTCCACACAAATGATCATGAGATCAATCATCCTCATCCAATGAGCAAGCAACATATGTACCAATCTATCCGGATTTACTAATCCCCTTTTTAGTAATCCCACGATTGGGAACTATTTAAGTTTTAAAACTTTCTAAGAATTTAGATCTCATTAGCATGATCATCATCATGATTCTAAAAGCATTGCTTAAAACTATGGGTTATTTACATATTATAAAAACAGCAACATGTAGATAATTAAATGCCTTTAATAAATGAATATTTTATTAATAAATAAATAAAATTGTTTACAAAGTACGTGCTTTACATGATTGGCTTGTATGCACACTACTATCAATCTCCCACTTGCACTAAAGCCAATCGCTATGGTATCTCATACCCATCTTCTCTAAGTGACGATCAAACTGCTGTTGTGTTAAAGCTTTAGTAAATGGATCTGCAATGTTGTCTTGAGAGTCTACACTCTCCTCTTTCAATGATTTTTTTTTTTTAATCAAAGTGCCGCAACACATGTTTAGATTCAAGATGAGACTTAGGAACTATTCCTAGTTCTGTAATGAACTTTTCATCCGAAACATCAACTTGCAGCTTCACTTACAGTTATATACTTTGTCTTTGTCACTAACCCAGCAACTTTTGCTGTTTGAAACCTTTCCAATTTACTGCACCACCTTTTAAGGTAACGACTTACCATAAAGTGGATTTTGCTGTCGTCTTGGTCAGTCTGAAAACTTGAGTCTGTTTAGTCTTCTAGTTTAATTCAGACCCATCGTGTGTCATGATGACATCCTTAGTGTCAGTTAAGTACTTTGAGATGTTTATCACTGTCTCACAGAGATCTTCTCCAGAATATGACTGATCAACATCAAGTCTTGTATATTTCATTGCATACATAATAGTTACTTATGCGATCTCTCTTTTACTGAGGACAATTTTAGAGAGATACACTCCATGGCTCATCATCATGAGGCACCTTTTGGAGTTGCCATGCTAAACGCCTTTAGCATCTAATGAATATACGTTTCCATGGGTTAAGCCGAACATCCTTTTAAATCTATTAATACAGATTTATATCCCCAATGTGGGATGTTCTACCCAAATCATTCATGGAGGAATGTTTAGACAACTTTATTTTGATCTATTTTAGCATAGAAATCTCATTCCCTATCAGTAATATATCATCAACATATAATACATGGAATGAAACAGCGCTCCCACTAACCTTCTTGTACACACATGGTTCATCGTAATTTTTGATAAAATCAAACTCTTTGATTGTCTCATCAAAACGAATGTTCCATCTACGAGAAGCTTACTTCAATCCATAAATGGATAGTTGCAGCTTACAGACTTGATTTATTCCAACCTTTGAAACAAATCCCTCTGGCTGTGTCATATACACATCCTCCTCAAGTTTCCCATTGAGGAAGGCCGTTTTCACGTCCATCTGCCAGATCTCATAGTCGTTATAAGCTGCAATCGCAAGCAAAATCCGAATGGACTTGAGCATAGCTACTGGTGAAAAGGTTTCATCATAATCAACTCCTTGTCTTTGTTTGAAACCTTTTGCAACCAGTCGGGCCTTATAGGTCTCCACCTTGCCATCCGTTCCAGTCTTTCTTTTAAAGACCCATTTACACCCAATAGGCATAATGCCTTCAGGTGGTGAAACCAAAGTCCATACTTTGTTTTCATACATGGAGTCCATTTCGGATTTCAGGGCTTCAAGCCATTTCCCTGAGTCTTTATTACTCATGGCCTGTTCGTAATTCAATGGATCATCATCATTCATGATGTGTACCTCATCGTCATCCTCTATAACGAATCCATACCTCTCAGGTATCTTCGGTATTCTCCCAGATTTACGAACAGGGTGTGGTATAGTAGGTTCTTCTACTTGGTCAGGTACCTGACTTTGATCCGTGGTAATTTGTGGTTCTTGAACTTCTTCAAGATATATCTTACTCCCGCTGACCCCTTCATGGATAAACTCCTTTTCCAAGAAGGCAGCATGTTTCGCAACAAACACCTTTTGATCAGTTAGATGATAGAAATAATACCCTACCGTTTCTTTAGGGTATCCCACAAATCTACACTTTTCGGATTTAGTCTATAGCTTATAATGTTCAAACTTTTGACATAAGCTGGACAACCCCAAGTCTTAACATGCTTAAGATTTGGTTTCCTCCCCTTCCACATCTCATATGGAGTCTTTGGGGCGGATTTGGTAGGTACCTTGTTAAGTAGGTATGCACCCGTTTCTAGGGCATATCCCCAGAAGGAAATTGGAAGGTCGGTAAAACTCATCATGGATCGAACCATGTCTAACAGTGTTCGATTTCTCCTTTCAGATACTCTATTTAACTGTGGTGTACCTGGAGGAGTCCATTGTGAGATTATACCATTTTCTTTGAGACAATTGAGAAACTCACCGCTTAAGTATTCTCCACCTCGATCTGATCGAAGTATCTTTATACTCTTGCCCGTTTGTTTCTCTACTTCACTTCTGAACTCTTTGAACTTTTCAAATGATTCTGACTTGTATTTCATTAAATACACATATCCAAATCTTGAGTGATCATCAGTGAAAGTAATAAAATAAGAATACCCACCCCGTGCACTTGTTGTCATAGGTCCACAAACGTCTGTGTGAATCAATGCCAACAACTCTGTAACTCTTTCTCCTTTTCCACTAAAAGGAGATTTAGTCATTTTACCCATGAGACAAGATTCACAAGTTGGATATGATTCATAATCAGATAGCTCGAGGGGCCCATCTTTATGAAACTTGGATAATCTTGTTTCATTGATATGACCTAGTCTACAGTGCCACATGTAGGTATAATTAATATCATCTCTTTTCCTTTTCTTAGTTTGTTCAATTTGAAAAATATTTTCTTGTAAGTCAAGTGTATAAAGTCCATTTCGCAAATTTTCAACACCATATAAAACATCGTCTTTATAAATAGAACAACTATTGTTCTTTATAACAACGTTAAATCCTTCCATATCCAATACAGAAATTGAAATAATGTTTTTAATAATATTCGGAACATAATAACAATTATTAAGATAAATGAACTTGCCCGAAGGCATTGCTAAATAATAAGTTCCTACAGCTAATGCAGCAACCTTTGCTCCATTCCCCACTCGTAGGATCACCTCATCATTGTTCAGCTTTCTACTTCTGACCAGTCCCTTCACATTATTACATATGTGAGAACCACAGCCGGTATCCAATACCCAAGTATAATTTTGACTTTCTGAAAAATTAATTTCAATCATGAACAAACCTTGATTGGAAGTCGAAGCTTCTCCAAGCTTCTTCTTTGCCAGAAACTTCTTGCAGTTCCTCTTCCAATGACCCGGCTCGTTGCAATGGAAGCACATTCCTTTGCTAGCTGGATCAGATTTCTTTTGTTCCTTTATGTTCACTTTGTTGGTCATCCGAGATCGGAAGAGCTCCTTAGATATCTCATATCTAGCAGTCCTACTTTGTTCACCATACAACTCCTTGAGGTGAATCAACATAGTAGGAGCATCCATGTTTTCGTGCTGACGCTGAAGCTCGTTATTCATGGATGCGAGCTTGATGCATTGAGCCACAGATGCATCATCTTGCCACTTTACAATGGTGGCAATCTCTTCCTCAGAGGCTGTTTCTGGAACAGTTCTAGGGACAGGTGAGTTTAGGACATAAGAAATATTTTCAGCAGTGAGAACTATTCTCAGATTTCTTAACCAGTCCGTATAATTCGGTCCGGTAAGCTTATTAGCATCAAGTATGCTTCGCAGTGAAATTAGTGATTTTGATATTTTTAAAATTCTGCATGTGAAAAACAACATTTTAGCAAACATTCATTTTATTAATTTTGCATACCAAAATAAATTTAGGTCTTTATTTTAAATTGGTATCTCCCACTATTTTATCAAACTATATTACCCTCACTTATATAGTTCGGCAACATCTAATTAAAGATTTGCTAGTGAGAATAAGGATCCCATTTCAAATGTATATAACCTTGTGGATAGCACAACAAGCGATATACAAATAAATAGGTAGACAACTCTTGTCAATTACATCACCATGTAATTCCTTTTATTTTGCCTCTTAAATCATAATGGTCAAGTGTGTGCACATCCGAACTAAAATAATTTAAGTTAAGTCCAGCCTAGCACTTTCATAAATTCAAAAAAGAAAAATGTTCGTCCTTGTGGATAGCACAACAAGACTAGATCGTTCAATTTTCTTGATAAGCATCAAATGTGATTAATTAACATCTTAAATACGCAATACTCGCCTTGTGGATAGCACAACAAGCTCATATTAAATATTTAATACTCTATTAATTTATCATGCTAGAAGGCGACGTTCGATATTCCAAATATCATTTGAACGCTTCGGACTTAATATTATTTCTTTGAGGGGTTTGTTATTATTTGTCTCATCTTGTTTAGCGCGCATGCACATATATATATAAAATACGTGTCATTTTATTAAACATGCGAAGCATGTTTGCATAAAATATAATATATATAATATTTAGCATACAATATAGAATATTATATTCTACCCGGATTGATTATGGACTTTTATTCTAGTTTGGTTCACTAGAGCCACCAAGTGAACCAAAAGGTCAAACCTAGGAGTGCAAGAATTTAAATTTAAATATAACTATTACATTTAAACACGGGCTCCATACAAACGGGTCTTCACGCGCTCCTTGCTCCTTGGTCTCCAATTTCTTTAAGATAATTCTAACTATTCTTATTACATTAAACTATTTAATTTAAATAGAAACCTTGATCAACAGTCAAGGGGAAGTACATAGGAGGGAGATAGAATTTTACATCAAGAAAAAAAAAATTAGAGAAGACGAGGTACGCAGACCCCATTTAATAAAACCCATTCATTCAAGCATTCAACTAAAATAAAATCCAATCACATTGGTCAAATAGTCCATAATCAATCCCCATTTATTTTCATACATATCACCATATATATCAATAAATAAATATTCATCTCATGAATTAAAACATTCCATATATATATGAGTATCATTTAATGGACAATTTTAAATTGCATGAAATCCAATTTCAAGATTAAAATAAACTCTTTATTTTAATTATAAAATTATTTAGAATATAATATATAAATATATCATATTTATTTTTTAAAAGGAAGTCACCTTCTTTTATTAAAAGAGTCCTGCAGGTTTATTAAAAAAGTCCTTTTCTGATGGGTCACCTTCTTTTTGGAGTAAGAAAGAGACAACACCTTTTCTTTGCAGAATTCAAGATTAGCACCAAAAAAAATTGTGATTCGTCCCAAAAAAAGTCTTTTTTTTTTCTTTAAAAAAATAATTTTATACAATAAAATTATGCCCAATAAATTATTTTAAATACATACCCATATGTATATGAAATCAAAAATAAATTAATAATTGCATAAAGATTTGGCTCTGATGCCACTGTTGGGATTGTACGAAATCGTGACGCAATCAAATTGCAAAAATTAGCGGAAGCATGGTATATCAGAGTTTAAAAAAAATTTCTACAAAACCATTACCCGGATCATCCTTTATGCAAATTATTAATTTAAAACGATAAATAAGAAGTTATGGAATCATACCCTTGTAGAACGAAGCTTCCACAGGTACTAGTTCAACTCCTTGTTCTTCGTGATCTCCTTGAATTTTCGGGTTAGATTCCTTTCTTTGATCAACGTTAGCCACCCAAGTGTTTGGCCTCTAGAGGTGATCCACCAAGGAAGAGAAATTGTCAAGAAGGAGGGTGTTTGGCTTAGTGTTCTATCCTCTATAGAAAAGGAGTACTCTCCAACAATTAGAATTGCATCATCTAATATCTATTATAAGACTTCTCTTATATAGACATTGGTCAACCCTTCTAATCCTATTAGACATGGGATTTCTTTTAATTAATTAAACTCCTTTAATTAATTTAGGCTTCCCACCACATGGGAATAATTAATTAAATTCATTTAATTAATTTGTCTCCTAATCTTATTAGGAATAAATGAGAGTACTAAATATTAAATTAATTACTAAACTCATTTAGAAATTAAAATAATAATAATTGTAATAATATTAATAAGACTCCTCTTATTAATTTATATTTAATATTTCCAAAATATTAAATAATAAACATTAAGCTATTTAATTTATTCTATCACCATAGATTAAATTAATTATACTTAATGCATTATTACGATTATGCCATTACCTTCTTAAATATTTATTCTTCCTTTTATGGTGTGACCCTTTAGGTTCTCCATATTAAACCGGTTGTGAATAAATCAATTAAAATAATTTTAATCTTATTTAAATAAATAAATTAAACTAATAATCTATTTAAATAAATAATATTTATTCTACAATAGGGATAAGCCTCCCTAGCGATCAACGACTTTCCAGATAATATAGATTTCAACATTAATCATAAAAGAACCTGTGAGTTAATAGTTACCATACAATTCAATCCTTCCACCATACAATGTCCCAATTAAATATAAGACATGGATTTACTGTCAAGTCTTATTTTATTTAATTATATGTATTTCGATTAGAAAATGCACAACTCCAAATAATGCAAATTAAAAACTCCTTTCTAATTTCATTTTACCTTGGCCAAGGATTCCTGGGTTGTCATTTAACGAATCACATAGGACATATCTCCTCTTTTACTAGAGATGGTAGATTCTTTATTGATCATTCATTATCTCCATATGTAACTCATTATACCCAAGCATACCCTATATATGCCTTAAAAGGTCTTAAGGAATAAGTCAAAGTATAATTTGTTACATACAAGATACTATGATGATCTCAAGTCCAAGGATCACTTGTACTACTATCACATTAGGAATTCCTATTGACATGCGAGTAAAACTCCATTAGGTATTCCATAGTGAATCACGTTCAGTGAACTTATTCTCCAATAAGCACCTACATACTTGCTTTAGTGTCTCCACACAAATGATCATGAGATCAATCATCCTCATCCAATGAGCAAGCAACATATGTACCAATCTATCCGGATTTATTAATCCCCTTTTTAGTAATCCCACGATTGGGAACTATTTAAGTTTTAAAACTTTCTAAGAATTTAGATCTCATTAGCATGATCATCATCATGATTCTAAAAGCATTGCTTAAAACTATGGGTTATTTACATATTATAAAAACAGCAACATGTAGATAATTAAATGCCTTTAATAAATGAATATTTTATTAATAAATAAATAAGATTGTTTACAAAGTACGTGCTTTACATGATTGGCTTGTATGCACACTACTATCAGAGTCCTATTATGACTTCGTTCTAATTTGATTATCATCAAAAGGAGCAATCTATCACTAGTGCCTTCAAAAAGATCCGTACATCTCAACACAAGTATTCATTTAGAGAGACCTTCTTATTGTTTCATTGGTTTTCTAAAATAGTCAAAAAAGAGGTGATTACGAGTACTATAACTTCGTTCTAGTTTAATTAGTATCACAAGAAACAATCCCATTACTATCACGTTCAAAACGATGCGTACTTCTCGAACAAGTCTTTATTTAAGGAGACCTACTTATTGTTTCATTAGTTTTCTAAATTGCCAAAGAAAGAGGTGATTAGTAGTCCTATTATTTTGTTATAATTTGAATAGTATCAAAATGAACAATCCCATGACTATCGAGTTAAAAATGATGCGTACATCTCACACAAGTCTTGATTTAGGGAGACCTTTTTATTATTTCATTGGTTCTCTCAAATTGTCAAAGAAAGAGGTGATTATGAGTCCTATGACTTCATTCTAGTTTGATTAGCATCAAAAGGAACAATCCTATCACTAGTGCCTTCAAAACGATCCGTACATCTCACACAAGTCTCAATTTAGGAAAAACTTCTTACTGTTTCATTAGTTCTCAAAATTGTCAAAATATTATGATTTTGAGTCCTATTACTTCGTTCAAGTTCAAATTAGCATCAAAAGGGGCAATTCCATCACTATCGCGTCCAAAACGATGCATAGATCTCACACGAGTCTTCATTTAGGTATACCTTCATATTGTTTCATTGTTTGTTTCAAATTTACAAAGAAAGAGGTGATCAATAGTTGTAATTCTTCGTTCTAGTTTGATTAGCGTCAAAAGGAGAAACCCATGACTATCGCGTTCAAAACAATGAGTACATCTCACACAAGTCTTCATTTAGGGAGACATTCTTAATGTTTCATTGGTTCTCTAAAATTATCAAAGAAATAGGTGATTAGGAGTCCTATAACTTCGTTCTAGTTTGATTAGCATCAAAAGGAGCAATCACATTACTATCACGTTCAAAACGATGCGTACATCTCACACATGTCTTCATTTAAGGAGACCTTCTTATTGTTTCATTGGTTCACTAAAATTGTCAAAGAAAGAGGTGATTAGGAGTCCTATAACTTCGTTCTAGTTTGATTAGCATCAAAAGGAGCAATCACATTACTATCACGTTCAGAACGATGCGTACTTCTCGCACAAGTCTTCATTTAAGGAGACTTACTTATTGTTTCATTGGTTCTCTAAATTGCCAAAGAAAGAGGTGATTAGGAGTCCTATTATGTCGTTCTAATTTGATTAGTATCAAAATGAACAATCCCATAACTATCGCGTTAAAAATGATGCGTACATCTCACACAAGTCTTGATTTAGAGAGAACTTCTTATTATTTCATTGGTTCTCTCAAATTGTCAAAGAAAGAGGTGATTGTAAGTCCTATAACATCGATCTAGTTTGATTAGCATCAAAAGGAACAGTCCTATCACTAGTGCCTTCAAAACGATACGTACATCTCACACAAGTTTTCATTTAGAAAAACCTTCTTACTATTTCATTAGTTCTCTCAAATTATCAAAATATTATGATTTTGAGTCCTATTACTTCGTTCAAGTTGAAATTAGCATCAAAAGGAGCAATTCCACCACTATTGCATACGAAACGACGCGTAGATCTCACAGAAGTCTTCATTTAGGTAGACCTTCATATTGTTTCATTGGTTGTTTCAAATTTACAAACAAAGAGGTGATCAATAGTTGTATTACTTCGTTCTAGTTTGATTAGCGTCAAAAGGAGAAACCCATGACTATCGCGTTCAAAACCATGAGTAGATCTCACACAAGTCTTCATTTAGGGAGACATTCTTAATGTTTCATTGGTTCTCTAAAATTATCAAAGAAATAGGTGATTAGGAGTCCTATAACTTCGTTCTAGTTTGATTAGCATCAAAAAGAGTGATCCCATTACTATCACGTTCAACACAATGCCTACATCCCACACAAGCCTTCATTTAAGGAGACGTTCTTCTTATTATTTCATTGGTTCACTAAAATTGTCAAAGAAAGAGGTGATTAGGAGTCCTATAACTTCGTTCTAGTTTGATTAGCATCAAAAGGAGCAATCACATTACTATCACTTTCAAAACGATGCGTACATCTCACACATGTCTTCATTTAAGAAGACCTTCTTATTGTTTCATTGGTTCACTAAAATTGCCAAAGAAAGAGGTGATTTTTTTTGCTAAATCCGAAAGAGGTGATTAGGGGTCGTATTACTTCGTTCAAATTTATTAGCCTCAAAAGGAGCAATCGCATGACTATCGCGTTTAAAATGATGCGTACATCTCACACAAGTCTTTCTAATTAAGGGAGACCTTCTTATTGTTTCATTGAATCTCTCAAATTATCAAAGAAGGAGGTGATTATGAGTCCTATTATGACTTCGTTCTAGTTTCATAATCATCAAAAGGAGAAATCTATCACTAGTACCTTCAAAAAGATCCGTACATCTCAACACAAGTATTCATTTAGGGAGACCTTCTTATTGTTTCATTGGTTTTCTAAAATTGTCAAAAAAGAGGTGATTACGAGTCCTATAACTTCGTTCTAGTTTAATTAGTAGCAAAAGAAACAATCCTATTACTATCACGTTCAAAACAATGCGTATTTCTCGCACAAGTCTTCATTTAAGGAGACCTACTTATTGTTTCATTGGTTCTCTAAATTGCAAAAGAAAGAGGTGATTAGGAGTCCTATTATTTAGTTCTAATTTAATTAGTGTCAAAACGAACAATCCCATGACTATCGCGTTAAAAATGATGCGTACATCTCACACAAGTCTTGATTTAGGGAGACCTTCTTATTGTTTCATTGGTTCTCTGAAATTGTCAAAAAAAAGAGGTGATTATGTGTCCTATGACTTCATTCTAGTTTGATTAGCATCAAAAGGAACAATCCTATTACTAGTGCCTTCAAAACGATCCGTATATCTCACACAAGTCTTCATTTAGGAAAACCTTCTTACTGTTTCATTAGTACTCTTAAATTATCAAAATATTATGATTTTGAGTCCTATTACTTCGTTCAAATTGAAATTAGCATCAAAAGGAGCAATTCCATCACTATCGCGTGCAAAACGATGCGTAGATCTCACACAAGTCTTTATTTAGGTAGACCTTCATATTGTTTCATTGGTTATTTTAAATTTACAAAGAAAGAGGTGATCAATAGTTGTATTACTTCGTTCTAGTTTGATTACCGTCAAAAGGAGAAACCCATGACTATCGCGTTCAAAACCATGAGTGCATCTCACACAAGTCTTCATTTAGGGAGATATTCTTAATGTTTCATTGGTTCTCTAAAATTATCAAAGAAATAGGTGATTAGGAGTCCTATAACTTCGTTCTAGTTTGATTAGAATCAAAAAGAGCAATCCTATTACTATCACGCTCAACACAATGCCAAATCCCACACAAGTCTTCATTTAAGGAGACCTTCTTATTATTATTTTATTGGTTCACTAAAATTGTCAAAGAAAGAGGTGATTAGGAGTCCTATAACTTCGTTCTAGTTTGATTAGCATCAAAAGGAGCAATCACATTACTATCACGTTCAAAACGATGCGTACATCTCACACATGTCTTCATTTAAGACGACCTTCTTATTGTTTCATTGGTTCACTAAAATTGCCAAAGAAAGAGGTGATTTTTTTTTGCTAAATCCGAAAGAGGTGATTAGGAGTCGTATTACTTTGTTCAAATTTATTAGCCTCAAAAGGAGCAATCTCATGACTATCGCGTTTAAAACGATGCGTACATCTCAAACAAGTCTTTCTAATTAAGGGAGACCTTCTTATTGTTTCATTGAATCTCTCAAATTATCAAAGAAGGAGGTGATTATGAGTCCTATTATGACTTCGTTCTAGTTTCATAATCATCAAAAGGAGCAATCTATCACTAGTGCCTTCAAAAAGATCCGTGCATCTCAACACAAGTATTCATTTAGGGAGACCTTCTTGTTGTTTCATTGGTTTTCTAAAATTGTCAAAAAAGAGGTGATTACGAGTCCTATAACTTCGTTCTAGTTTAATTAGTATCAAAAGAAACAATCCTATTACTATCACGTTCAAAACAATGCGTATTTCTCGCACAAGTCTTCATTTAAGGAGACCTACTTATTGTTTCATTGGTTCTCTAAATTGCAAAAGAAAGAGGTGATTAGGAGTCCTATTATTTAGTTCTAATTTAATTAGTGTCAAAACGAACAATCCCATGACTATCGCGTTAAAAATGATGCGTACATCTCACACAATCTTGATTTAGGGAGACCTTCTTATTGTTTCATTGGTTCTCTGAAATTGTCAAAAAAAGAGGTGATTATGAGTCCTATGACTTCATTCTAGTTTGATTAGCATCAAAAGGAACAATCCTATCACTAGTGCCTTCAAAACAATCCGTATATCTCACACAAGTCTTCATTTAGGAAAACCTTCTTACTGTTTCATTAGTACTCTTAAATTATCAAAATATTGTGATTTTGAGTCCTATTACTTCGTTCAAGTTGAAATTAGCATCAAAAGGAGTAATTCCATCACTATCGCGTGCAAAACGATGCGTAGATCTCACACAAGTCTTTATTTAGGTAGACCTTCATATTGTTTCATTGGTTATTTCAAATTTACAAAGAAAGAGGTGATCAATAGTTGTATTACTTCGTTCTAGTTTGATTACCGTCAAAAAGAGAAACCCATGACTATCGCGTTCAAAACCATGAGTGCATCTCACACAAGTCTTCATTTAGGGAGATATTCTTAATGTTTCATTGGTTCTCTAAAATTATCAAAGAAATAGGTGATTAGGAGTCCTATAACTTCGTTCTAGTTTGATTAGAATCAAAAAGAGCAATCCCATTACTATCACGCTCAACACAATGCCAAATCCCACACAAGACTTCATTTAAGGAGACCTTCTTATTATTATTTCATTGGTTCACTAAAATTGTCAAAGAAATAGGTGATTAGAAGTCCTATAACTTTGTTCTAGTTTGATTAGCATCAAAAGGAGCAATCACATTACTATCACGTTCAAAACGATGCGTACATATCACACATGTCTTCATTTAAGGAGATCTTTTTATTGTTTCATTGGTTCACTAAAATTACCAAAGAAAGAGGTGATTTTTTTTGCTAAATCCGAAAGAGGTGATTAGGAGTCCTATTACTTCGTTCAAATTTATTAGCCTCAAAAGGAGCAATCCCATGACTATCGCGTTTAAAATAATGCGTACATCTCACACAAATCTTTCTAATTTAGGGAGACCTTCTTATTGTTTCATTGAATCTCTCAAATTATCAAAGAAGGAGGTGATTATGAGTCCTATTATGACTTCGTTCTAGTTTGATTATCATCAAAAGGAGCAATCTATCACTAGTTCCTTCAAAAAGATCCGTACATCTCAACACAAGTATTCATTTAGGGAGACCTTCTTATTGTTTCATTGGTTTTCTAAAATTGTCAAAAAGAGGTGATTACGAGTCCTATAACTTCGTTCTAGTTTAATTAGTATCAAAAAAAACAATCCCATTACTATCAAGTTCAAAACAATGCGTACTTCTCGAACAAGTATTCATTTAAGGAGACCTACTTATTATTTCATTGATTCTCTAAATTGCCAAAGAAAGAGGTGATTAGGAGTCCTATTATTTCGTTCTAATTTGAATAGTATCAAAATGAACAATCCCATGACTATCGAGTTAAAAATGATGCGTACATCTCACAAAAGCCTTGATTTAGGGAGACCTTCTTATTGTTTCATTGGTTCTCTGAAATTGTCAAAAAAAGAGGTGATTATGAGTCCTATGACTTCATTCTAGTTTGATTAGCATCAAAAGGAACAATCCTATCACTAGTGCCTTCAAAACAATCCGTACTTCTCACACAAATCTTCATTTAGAAAAACCTTCTTACTGTTTCATTAGTTCTCTTAAATTGTCAAAATATTGTGATTTTGAGCCCTATTACTTCGTTCAAGTTGAAATTAGAATTAAAAGGGGCAATTCCATCACTATCGCGTCCAAAACGATGCGTAGATCTCACACGAGTCTTCATTTAGGTAGACCTTCATATTGTTTCATTGGTTGTTTCAAATTTACAAACAAAAAGGTGATCAATAGTTGTACTACTTCATTCTAATTTTTTTACCGTCAAAAGGAGAAACCCATGACTATCGCGTTCAAAACCATGAGTGCATTTCACACAAGTCTTCATTTAGGGAGATATTCTTAATGTTTCATTGGTTCTCTAAAATTATCAAAGAAATAGGTGATTAGGAGTCCTATAACTTCGTTCTAGTTTGATTAGAATTAAAAAGAGCAATCCCATTACTATCACGCTCAACACAATGCCAAATCCCACACAAGTCTTCATTTAAGGAGACCTTCTTATTATTATTTCATTGGTTCACTAAAATTGTCAAAGAAAGAGGTGATTAGGAGTCCTATAACTTCGTTCTAGTTTGATTAGCATCAAAAGGAGCAATCACATTACTATCACGTTCAAAACGATGCGTACATCTCACACATGTCTTCATTTAAGGAGATCTTTTTATTGTTTCATTGGTTCACTAAAATTGCCAAAGAAAGCGGTGTTTTTTTGTTTTGCTAAATCCGAAAGAGGTGATTAGGAGTCCTATTACTTCGTTCAAATTTATTAGCCTCAAAAGGAGTAATCCCATGACTATCGCGTTTAAAACGATGCGTACATCTCACACAAGTCTTTCTAATTTAGGGAGACCTTCTTATTGTTTCAGTGAATCTCTCAAATTATCAAAGATCGAGGTGATTATGAGTCCTATTATGACTTCGTTCTAGTTTCATTATCATCAAAAGGAGCAATCTATCACTAGTGCCTTCAAAAAGATCCGTACATCTCAACACAAGTATTCATTTAGGGAGACCTTCTTATTGTTTTATTGGTTTTCTAAAATTGTCAAAAAAGTGGTGATTACGAGTCCTATAACTTCGTTTTAGTTAATTAGTATCAAAAGAAACAATCCTATTACACTCACGTTCAAAACGATGCGTACTTCACGAACAAGTCTTCATTTAAGAAGACCTACTTATTGTTTCATTGGTTCTCTAGATTTCCAAAGAAAGAGGTGATTAGGAGTCGTATTATTTCGTTCTAATTTAATTAGTATCAAAATGAACAATCCCATGACTATCGCATTAAAAATGATGCGTACATCTCACACAAGTCTTGATTTAGGGAGACCTTCTTATTGTTTCATTGGTTCTCTCAAATTGTCAAAGAAAGAGGTGATTATGAGTCCTATGACTTCATTCTAGTTTGATTAGCATCAAAAGGAACAATCCTATCACTAGTACCTTCAAAACGATCCGTATATCTCACACAAGTCTTCATTTAGGGAAACCTTCTTAATGTTTCATTAGTACTCTTAAATTATCAAAATA
This sequence comes from Panax stipuleanatus, assembly GCA_020205555.1. NCBI lineage: Eukaryota > Viridiplantae > Streptophyta > Magnoliopsida > Apiales > Araliaceae > Panax > Panax stipuleanatus. The sequence goes on from JAINUT010002790.1 coordinate 90,400, forward strand.
TTGTGATTTTGAGTCCTATTACTTCGTTCAAGTTGAAATTAGCATCAAAAGGAGCAATTACATCACTATCGCGTGCAAAACGATGCGTAGATCTCATACGAGTCTTCATTTAGGTAGACCTTTATATTGTTTCATTGGTTGTTTCAAATTTACAAAGAAAGAGGTGATCAATAGTTGTATTACTTCGTTCTAGTTTGATTACCGTCAAAAGGAGAAACCCATGACTATCGCGTTCAAAACCATGAGTGCATCTCACACAAGTCTTCATTTAGGGAGATATTCTTAATGTTTCATTGGTTCTCTAAAATTATCAAAGAAATAGGTGATTAGGAGTCCTATAACTTCGTTCTAGTTTGATTAGAATCAAAAAGAGCAATCCCATTACTATCACGCTCAACACAATGCCAAATCCCACACAAGTCTTCATTTAAGGAGACATTCTTATTATTATTTCATTGGTTCACTAAAATTGTCAAAGAAAGAGGTGATTAGAAGTCCTATAACTTTGTTCTAGTTTGATTAGCATCAAAAGGAGCAATCACATTACTATCACGTTCAAAACGATGCGTACATCTCACACATGTCTTCATTTAAGGAGATCTTTTTATTGTTTCATTGGTTCACTAAAATTACCAAAGAAAGAGGTGATTTTTTTGCTAAATCCGAAAGAGGTGATTAGGAGTCTTATTACTTCGTTCAAATTTATTAGCCTCAAAAGGAGCAATCCCATGACTATCGCGTTTAAAATAATGCGTACATCTCACACATGTCTTTCTAATTTAGGGAGACCTTCTTATTGTTTCATTGAATCTCTCAAATTATTAAAGAAGGAGGTGATTATGAGTCCTATTATGACTTCGTTCTAGTTTGATTATCATCAAAAGGAGCAATCTATCACTAGTGCCTTCAAAAAGATCCGTACATCTCAACATAAGTATTCATTTAGGGAGACCTTCTTATTGCTTCATTGGTTTTCTAAAATTGTCAAAAAAGAGGTGATTACGAGTCCTATAACTTCGTTCTAGTTTAATTAGTATCAAAAGAAACAATCCCATTACTATCACGTTCAAAACGATGCGTACTTCTCGAACAAGTCTTTATTTAAGGAGACCTACTTATTATTTCATTGATTCTCTAAATTGCCAAAGAAAGAGGTGATTAGGAGTCCTATTATTTTGTTCTAATTTGAATGGTATCAAAATGAACAATCCCATGACTATCGAGTTAAAAATGATGCGTACATCTCACACAAGCCTTGATTTTGGGAGACATTCTTATTGTTTCATTGGTTCTCTCAAATTGTCAAAGAAAGAGGTGATTATGAGTCCTATGACTTCATTCTAAATTGATTAGCATCAAAAGGAACAATCCTATCACTAGTGCCTTCGAAACAATCCGGACATCTCACACAAGTCTTCATTTAGGAAAACCTTCTCACTGTTTCTTTAGTTCTCTTAAATTGTCAAAATATTGTGATTTTGAGTCCTATTACTTCGTTCAAGTTGAAATTAGAATCAAAAGGGGCAATTCCATCACTATCGCGTCCAAAACGATGCGTAGAACTCACACGAGTCTTCATTTAGGTAGACCTTCATATTGTTTCATTGGTTGTTTCAAATTTACAAACAAAGAGGTGATCAATAGTTGTAATTCTTCGTTCTAGTTTGATTAGCGTCAAAAGGAGAAACCCATGACTATCGCGTTCAAAACCATGAGTACATCTCACACAAGTCTTCATTTAGGGAGACATTCTTAATGTTTCATTGGTTCTCTAAAATTATCAAAGAAATAGGTGATTAAGAGTCCTATAACTTCATTTTAGTTTGATTAGCATCAAAAAGAGCAATCCCATTACTATGACGTTCAACACAATGCTGTCCCACACAAGTCTTCATTTAAGTAGACCCTCTTCTTATTATTTCATTGGTTCACTAAAATTGTCAAAGAAAGAGGTGATTAGGAGTCCTATAACTTCGTTCTAGTTTGATTAGCATCAAAAGGAGCAATCACATTACTATCACGTTCAAAACGATGCGTACATCTCACACATGTCTTCATTTAAGACGACCTTCTTATTGTTTCATTGGTGCACTAAAATTGCCAAAGAAAGAGGTGATTTTTTTTTGCTAAATTCGAAAGAGGTGATTAGGAGTCGTATTACTTTGTTCAAATTTATTAGCCTCAAAAGGAGCAATCCCATGACTATCGCGTTTAAAACAATGCGTACATCTCACACAAGTCTTTCTAATTAAGGGAGACCTTCTTATTGTTTCATTGAATCTCTCAAATTATCAAAGAAGGAGGTGATTATGAGTCCTATTATGACTTCGTTCTAGTTTCATAATCATCAAAAGGAGCAATCTATCACTAGTGCCTTCAAAAAGATCCGTACATCTCAACACAAGTATTCATTTAGGGAGACCTTCTTGTTATTTCATTGGTTTTCTAAAATTATCAAAAAAGAGGTGATTACGAGTCTTATAACTTCGTTCTAGTTTAATTAGTATCAGAACAAAAAATCCTATTACTATCACGTTCAAAACAATGCGTATTTCTCGCACAAGTCTTCATTTAAGGAGACCTACTTATTGTTTCATTGGTTCTCTAAATTGCAAAAGAAAAAGGTGATTAGGAGTCGTATTATATAGTTCTAATTTAATTAGTGTCAAAACGAACAATCCCATGACTATCGCGTTAAAAATGATGCGTACATCTCACACAAGTCTTGATTTAGGGAGACCTTCTTATTGTTTCATTGGTTCTCTGAAATTATCAAAAAAAGAGGTGATTATGAGTCTTATGACTTCATTCTAGTTTGATTAGCATCAAAAGGAACAATCCTATCACTAGTGCCTTCAAAACGATCCGTATATCTCACACAAGTCTTCATTTAGGGAAGCCTTCTTACGGTTTCATTAGTACTCTTAAATTATCAAAATATTGTGATTTTGAGTCCTATTACTTCGTTCAAGTTGAAATTAGCATCAAAAGGAGCAATTCCATCACTATCGCATGGAAAACGATGCGTAGATCTCACACAAGTCTATATTTAGGTAGACCTTCATATTGTTTCATTGGTTATTTCAAATTTACAAAGAAAGAGGTGATCAATAGTTGTATTACTTCATTCTAGTTTGATTACCGTCAAAAGGAGAAACCCATGACTATCGCGTTCAAAACCATGAGTGTATCTCACACAAGTCTTCATTTAGGGAGATATTCTTAATGTTTCATTGGTTCTCTAAAATTATCAAAGAAATAGGTGATTAGGAGTCCTATAACTTCGTTCTAGTTTGATTAGAATCAAAAAGAGCAATCCCATTACTATCACGCTCAACACAATGCCAAATCCCACACAAGTCTTCATTTAAGGAGACCTTCTTATTATTATTTCATTGGTTCACTAAAATTGTCAAAGAAAGAGGTGATTAGGAGTCCTATAACTTCGTTCTAGTTTGATTAGCATCAAAAGGAGCAATCACATTACTATCACGTTCAAAACGATGCGTACATCTCACACATGTCTTCATTTAAGGAGATCTTTTTATTGTTTCATTGGTTCACTAAAATTGCCAAAGAAAGTGGTGTTTTTTTTGTTTTGCTAAATCCGAAAGAGGTGATTAGGACTCCTATTACTTCGTTCAAATTTATTAGCCTCAAAAGGAGCAATCCCATGACTATCGCGTTTAAAACGATGCGTACATCTCTCACAAGTGTTTATAATTTAAGGAGGCCTTCTTATTGTTTTATTGAATCTCTTAAATTGTCAAAGAAGGAAGTGATTATGAGTCCTGTGACTTCGTTCTAGTTTGATTAGAATCAAAAGAAGTAATTCTATCACTAGTGCCTTCAAAAAAATCCGTACATCTCACACAAGTATTCTTTTAGGGAGACCTTCTTATTGTTTCATTGGTTTTCTAAAATTGTCAAAAAAGAGGTGATTATGAGTCATATAACTTCGTTCTAGATTAATTAGCATCAAAAGGAACAATCCCATTACTATCACGTTCAAAACGATGCGTACTTCTAGCCCAAGTTTTCATTTAAGGAGACCTACTTATTGTTTCATTGGTTCTCTAAATTGCCAAAGAAAGAGGTGATTAGGAGTCCTATTATTTCGTTCTAATTTAATTAACTTCAAAATTAACCCATGACTATCGCGTTAAAAATGATGCGTACATCTCACACAAGTCTTGATTTAGGGAGACTTTCTTATTGTTTCATTGGTTCTCTCAAATTGTCAAAGAAAGAGGTGATTATGAGTCCAATGGCTTCGTTCTAGTTTGATTAGCATCAAAAGGAACAATCCTATCACTATTGCCTTCAAAACGATCCGTACATCTCACACAAGTCTTCATTTAGGGAAACCTTCTTACTGTTGTATTAGTTCTCTCAAATTGTCAAAATATTGTTATTTTGAGTCCAATTACTTCTTTCAAGTTGAAATTAGTATCAAAAGGAGCAATCCCATCACTATCGCGTCCAAAACGATGCGTAGATCTCACACAAGTCTTTATTTAGGTAGACCTTCATATTGTTTCATTGGTTGTTTAAAATTTACAAAGAAAGAGGTTATCTATAGTTGTATTATTTCATTCTAGTTTGATTAGCGTCAAAATGAGAAACCCATGACTATCGCGTTCAAAACCATGCGTACATCTCACACAAGTCTTCATTTAGGGAGACATTCTTAATGTTTCATTGGTTCTCTAAAATTGTCAAAGAAATAGGTGATTAGGAGTCCTATAACTTCGTTCTAGTTTGATTAGCATCAAAAGGAGCAATCGCATTACTATCACGTTCAAAACAATGCCTACATTCCACACAAGTTTTCATTTATGGAGACCTTCTTCTTATTATTTCATTACTTCACTAAAATTGCCAAAGAAAGAGGTGATTAAGAGTCCTATAACTTCGTTTTAGTTTGATTAGCTTCAAAAAAAGCAATCACATTACTATCACGTTCAAAACGATGCGTACATCTCACACATGTCTTCATTTAAGGAGACCTTCTTTTTGTTTCATTGGTTCACTAAAATTGTCAAAGAAAAAGGTGGTTTTTTTTTTGCTAAATCAGAAAGAAGTGATTAGGAGTTCTATTACTTCGTTCTACTTTGATTAGCCTCAAAAGGAGCAATCACATGACTATTGCGTTTGAAAAGATGCGTACTTCTCACACAAGTCTTTCTAATTTAGGGAGACCTTCTTATTGTTTCATTGAATCTCGTAAATTATCAAAGAAGGAAGTGATTATGAGTCCTATGACTTCGTTCTAGTTTGATTAGCATCAAAAGGAGCAATTCTGTCACTAGTGCCTTCAAAAAGATCTGTACATCTCAGCACAAGTATTCATTTAGGGAGACCTTGTATTGTTTCATTGGTTTTCTAAAATTGTCAAAAAAAGAGGTGATTTTGAGTCCTATAACTTCGTTCTAGTTTAATTAGCATCAAAAGAAACAATCCCATTACTATCACGTTCAGAACGATGCGTACTTCTCGCACGTGTCTTCATTTAAGGAGACCTATTGATTGTAGTCTGGTGTCTTGCACTCTTCCATGCATTTCGGATGCCGTCCTACTGGGTTTCCCCTTGTTTCATTGAGGTTTTCATCTTTGTGGCTGTTGGGCCTTTTGGGCCGACTGGGCTTTTTTGGTTTTCGGTCTTTTTGCCTTTTGCTCCAGGCTTTGGGTCATTTTTCCTTGTAATCTTTTACTGTCTTGACATCATAGGGCATGTCCTAGGATGTCTATGCTTTATCCTGATTGGGTTTTTTCCCATGAGGTCTTGTAACTCCATTTTATTTTAATTCAGTTTAAATTTAGCAATAAAAAATTTAAGGAGACCTACTTATTATTTTATTGGTTCTCAAAATTGCCAAAGAAAGAGATGATTAGGAGTCCTATTATTTCGTTCTAATTTGATTAGCATCAAAATGAACAATCCCATGACTATCGCGTTAAAAATGATGCGTACATCTCACACAAGTCTTGATTTAGGGAGACTTTTTTATTGTTTCATTGGTTCTCTCAAATTGTCAAAGAAAGAGGTGATTATGAGTCCTATGAGTTCGTTTTAGTTTGATTAGAGTCAAAAGGAACAATCCTATCACTAGTGCCTTCAAAACGATCCGTACATCTCACACAAGTCTTCATTTAGGGAAACCTTCTTACTGTTTCATTAGTTATCTCAAATTGTCAAAATATTGTGATTTTGAGTCCCATTACTTCTTTCAAGTTGAAATTTGCATCAAAAGGAGCAATTCCATCACTATCGCGTCCAAAACGATGCGTAGATCTCACACGAGTCTTCATTTAGGTAGACCTTCATATTGTTTCATTATTTTTTCAAATTTACAAAGAAAGAGGTGATCAATAGTTGTATTACTTCGTTCTAGTTTGATTAGCGTCAAAAGGAGAAACCCATGACTATCCCGTTTAAAACCATGCGTACATCTCACACAAGTCTTCGTTTAGGGAGACATTTTTAATGTTTCATTGGTTCTCTAAAATTGTCAAAGAAATAGGTGATTAGGAGTCTTATAACTTCGTTCTAGTTTGATTAGCATCAAAAGGAGCAATCCCATTATTCTCACGTTCAAAACAATGCCTACATCCCGTACAAGTCTTCATTTAAGGAGACCTTCTTATTATTTCAATGGTTCACTAAAATTGTCAATGAAAGAGGTGATTATGAGTCCTATAACTTCGTTCTAGTTTGAATAGCATCAAAAGTAACAATCGCATTACTATCACGTTCAAAACGATGCGTACATCTCGCACATGTCTTCATTTAAGGAGACATTCTTATTGTTTCATTGGTTCAGTAAAATTGTCAAAGAAAGAGGTAATTTTTTTTGCTAAATCAGAAAGAGGTGATTAGGAGTCTTATTACTAAGTTCTAATTTGATTAGCATCAAAAGGAGCAATCACATGACTATCGCGTTTAAAACGATGCGTACATCTCTCAGAAGTCTTTAAAATTTAGGGAGGCCATCTTATTATTTCATTGAATCTCTCAAATTGTCAAAGAAGGAGGTGATTATGAGTCCTATGACTTCGTTCTAGTTTGATTAGCATCAAAAAGAGTAATTCTATCACTAGTGCCTTCAAAAAGATCCGTACATCTCACACAAGTATTAATTTAGGGAGACCTTCTTATTGTTCCATTGGTTTTCTAAAATTATCAAAAAAAGATGTGATTATGAGTCCTATAACTTCGTTCTAGTTTAATTAGCATCAAAAGGAACAATCCCATTACTATCACGTTCAAAACGATGCGTACTTCTAGCCCAAGTTTTTATTTAAGGAGACCTACTTATTGTTTCATTGGTTCTCTAAATTGCCAAAGAAAGAGGTGATTAGGAGTCCCATTATTTCGTTCTAATTTGATTAGCATCAAAATGAACAATCCCATGACTATCGTGTTAAAAATGATGCGTACATCTCACACAAGTCTTGATTTATGGAGGCCTTATTATTGTTTCATTGATTCTCATAAATTATCAAAGAAAGAGGTGATTATGAGTCCTATGACTTCGTTCTAGTTTGATTAGCATCAAAATGAACAATCCTATCACTAGTGCCTTCAAAAAGATCCGTAGTATATCTCACACAAGTCTTCATTTAGGGAAACCTTCTTAGTGTTTTATTAGTTCTCTCAAATTGTCAAAATAATATGATTTTGAGTCCTATTACTTCATTCAAGTTGAAATTAGCATCAAAATTAGCAATTCCATCACTATCGCGTCCACAACGATGCGTAGATCTCACACAAGTCTTCATTTAGGTAGACCTTCATATTGTTTCATTGGTTGTTTCAAGTTTAAAAATAAATAGGTGATCAATAGTTGTATTACTTCATTCTAGTTTGATTAGCGTCAAAAGGAGAAACCCATGACTATCGCGTTCAAAACCATGCGTACATCTCACACAAGTCTTCATTTAGGGAGACATTCTTAATGTTTCATTGGTTCTATAAAATTATCAAAGAAATAGGTGATTAGGAGTCCTATAACTTATTTCTAGTTTGATTAGCATCAAAAGGAGCAATCCCATTGCTATCACGTTCAAAACAATGCCTACATTCCACACAAGTCTTCATTTAAAGAGACATTCTTCTTATTATTTAATTGGTTCACTAAAATTGTCAAAGAAAGAGGTGATTAGGAGTCCTATAACTTCGTTCTAGTTTGATTAGCATCAAAAGAGGCAATCACATTAATATCACGTTAAAAACGATGCGTAAATCTCACACATGTCTTCATTTAAGGAGACCTTCTTATTGTTTCATTGGTTCACTAAAATTGTCAAAGAAAGAGGTGATTTTTTTTTTTGCTAAATCAGAAAGAGGTGATTAGGAGTCCTATTACTTAGTTCTAATTGGATTAGTTAAAAAGATGCGTACATCTCACACAAGTCTTTCTAATTTAGGGAGACCTTATTATTGTTTCATTGAATCTCTCCAATTGTTAAAGAAAAAGGTGATTATGAGTCCTATGACTTCGTTCTAGATTGATTAGCAGCAAAAGGAGCAATTCTATCACTAGTGCCTTCAAAAAGATCTGTACATCTCAGCACAAGTATTCATTTAGGGAGACCTTCTTATTGTTTCGTTGGTTTTCTAAAATTGTCAAAAAAGAGGTGATTATGAGTCCTATAGTTTTCGTTCTAGTTTAATTAGCATCAAAAAGAACAATCCCATTACTATCACGTTCAGAACGATGCGTTCTTATTGCACAAGTCTTCATTTAAGGAGACCTACTTATTGTTTCATTGGTTCTCTAAATTGCCAAAGAAAGAGGTGATTAGGAGTCCTATTATTTCGTTCTAATTTGATTAGCATCAAAATGAACAATCCCATGACTATCGCGTTAAAAATGATGCGTACATCTCACACAAGTCTTGATTTAGGGAGACTTTCTTCTTGTTTCATTGGTTCTCTCAAATTGTCAAAGAAAGAGGTGATTATGAGTCCTATGACTTCGTTCTAGTTTGATTAGCATCAAAAGGAACAATCCTATCACTAGTGCCTTCAAAACGATCCGTACATCTCACACAATTCTTCATTTAGGGAAACCTTCTTACTGTTTCATTAGTTCTCTCAAATTGTCAAAATATTGTGATTTTGAGTCCTATTACTTCGTTCAAGTTGAAATTTGCATCAAAAGGAGCAATTGCATCACTATCGTAGATCTCACACGAGTCTTCATTTAGGTAGACCTTCATATTGTTTAATTGGTTGTTTCAAATTTACAAAGAAAGAGGTGATCAATAGTTGTATTACTTCATTCTAGTTTGATTAACGTCAAAAGGAGAAACCCATGACTATCGTGTTCAAAACCATGCGTACATCTCACACAAGTCTTCATTTAGGGAGACATTCTTAATGTTTCATTGGTTCTCTAAAATTGTCAAAGAAATAGGTGATTAGGAGTCCTATAACTTCGTTCTTGTTTGGTGGCCTGCTTTGTGCTGCTGCTGCTATGGTCCTTGATTATGCTGGTTTTCTGTTGTTGTGTTTTGTCATGTTTGCTGCAGTGGTCTACACGGTCTTTTGTTGCTACGGGGTCTTTCTGCTGCACCTCGTAGCTGCTATGTGCCTTGTTGTTGTTGTCTGCTGCTTTGCAAATTGGTTGTTGCTGGTTCTGGTTTGCTGCTGCGAGTCTTATGCTTGCTGTTGTACCATTGTTTTTCTTCTGTTGTTGTTCTTGTTTTGGCCTAAACAGTCTTTTGTCAGATTTGTTGGGCGTTTGCCTTGTTATCCTATATCGTCTTGACATCAAGGGCATGTCCTATGAGGTCTATGCTATATTCTGATTGGGGCTCCCCATGAGTTTTGTATCTTTATTTTATTTTAATATAGTCTAATTTTAGCAAAAAAGAGCAATTACAGTACTATCACGTTCAAAACGATGCGTACATCTCACACATGTCTTCATTGAAGGAGACCTTCTTATTGTTTCATAGGTTCACTAAAATTGTCAAAGAAAGAGGTGATTAGGAGTCCTATAACTTCGTTCTAGTTTGATTAGCATCAAAAGGAGCAATCACAGTACTATCACGTTCAAAACGATGCGTACATCTCACACATGTCTTCATTTAAGGAGACCTTCTTATTGTTTCATAGGTTCACTAAAATTGTCAAAGAAAGAGGTGATTTTTTTTTGCTAAATCAGAGAGAGGTGATTAAGAGTCCTACTACTTTGTTCTAATTTGATTAGCATCAAGAGGAGCAATCCCATGACTATCGCGTTTAAAACGATGCGTACATCTCACACAAGTCTTTCTAATTTAGGGAGACCTTATTATTGTTTCATTGAATCTCTCCAATTGTTAAAGAAAAAGGTGATTATGAGTCCTATGACTTCGTTCTAGATTGATTAGCAGCAAAAGGAGCAATTCTATCACTAGTGCCTTCAAAAAGATCTGTACATCTCAGCACAAGTATTCATTTAGGGAGACCTTCTTATTGTTTCGTTGGTTTTCTAAAATTGTCAAAAAAGAGGTGATTATGAGTCCTATAGTTTTCGTTCTAGTTTAATTAGCATCAAAAAGAACAATCCCATTACTATCACGTTCAGAACGATGCGTTCTTATTGCACAAGTCTTCATTTAAGGAGACCTACTTATTGTTTCATTGGTTCTCTAAATTGCCAAAGAAAGAGGTGATTAGGAGTCCTATTATTTAGTTCTAATTTGATTAGCATCAAAATGAATAATCCCATGACTATCGCGTTAAAAATGATGCGTACATCTCACACAAGTCTTGATTTAGGGAGACTTTCTTATTGTTTCATTGGTTCTCTTAAATTGTCAAAGAAAGAGGTGATTATAAGTCCTATGACTTCGTTTTAGTTTGATTAGCATCAAAAGGAACAATCCTATCACTAGTGCCTTCAAAACGATCCGTACATCTCACACAAGTCTTCATTTAGGGAAACCTTCTTACTATTTCACTAGTTCTCTCAAATTGTCAAAATATTGTGATTTTGAGTCCTATTACTTCGTTCAAGTTGAAATTTCCATCAAAAGGAGCAATTCCATCACTATCACGTCCAAAACGATGCGTAGATCTCACACGAGTCTTCATTTAGGTAGACCTTCATATTGTTTCATTGGTTGTTTCAAATTTACAAAGAAAGAGGTGATCAATAGTTGTATTACTTCGTTCTAGTTTGATTAGCTTCAAAAGGATAAACCCATGACTATCGCGTTTAAAACCATGCGTACATCTCACACAAGTCTTCATTTAGGGAGACATTCTTAATGTTTCATTGGTTACTTCGTTCTAGTTTGATTAGCTTCAAAAGGATAAACCCATGACTATCGCGTTTAAAACCATGCGTACATCTCACACAAGTCTTCATTTAGGGAGACATTCTTAATGTTTCATTGGTTCTCTAAAATTGTCAAAGAAATAGGTGATTAGGAGTCCTACAACTTCGTTCTACTTTGATTCGCATCAAAAGGAGCAATCACAATATTGTCACGTTCAAAACGATGCCTACATTCCACACAAGTTTTCATTTAAGGAGACCTTCTTATTGTTTCATTGGTCCACTAAAATTGTCAAAGAAAGAGGAGATTTATTTTTTTGCTAAATCAGAAAGAGGAGATTAGAAGTCCTATTACTTCGTTCTAATTTGATTAGCATCAAAAGAAGCAATCCCATGACCGTCGCGTTTAAAATGATGCGTACGTCTCACACAAGTCTTTATAATTTAGGGAAGCCTTATTATTGTTTCATTGAATCTCTCAAATTATCAAAGAAGGAGGTGATTATGAGTCCTATTATGACTTCGTTCTTGTTTGATTAGCATCAAAAGGAGCAATTCTATCACTAGTGCCTTCAAAAAGATCCGTACATCTCACACAAGTATTCATTTAGGAAGACCTTCTTATTGTTTTATTGGTTTTCTAGAATTATCAAAAAAGAGGTGATTATGAGTCCTATAACTTCGTTCTAGTTTAATTACCATCAAAAGGAACAATGCCATTACTATCACGTTCAAAACGATGCGTACTTCTCGCACAAGTCTTCATTTAAGGAGACCTACTTATTGTTTCATTGGTTCTCTAAATTGCCAAAGAAAGAGATGATTAGGAGTCCTATTATTTCGTTCTAATTTGACTAACATCAAAATAAACAATCCCATGACTATCGCGTTAAAAATGATGCGTACATCTCACACAAGTCTTGACTGAGGAAGACCTTCTTATTGTTTCATTGGTTCTCTCAAATTGTCAAAGAAAGAGGTGATTATTAGTCCTATTACTTCGTTCTAGTTTGATTAGCATCAAAAGGAACAATCCTATCACTAGTGCCTTCAAAACGATCCTTACATCTCACACAGGTCTTCATTTAGGAAAACCTTCTTACTGTTTCATTAGTTCTTTCAAATTATCAAAATATTGTGATTTTGAGTTCTATTATTTCGTTCAAGTCGAAATTAAAATCAAAAGGAGCAATTCCATCACTATCGCGTCCAAAACGATGCGTAGATCTCACACAAGTCTTCATTTAGGTATACCTTCATATTGTTTCATTGGTTGTTTCAAATTTACAAAGAAAGAGGTGATCAATAGTTGCATTACTTCGTTCTAGTTTGATTAGCGTCAAAAGGAGAAACCCATGACTATCGCGTTCAAAACCATGAGTATAACTCACACAAGTCTTCATTTAGGGAGACATTCTTAATGTTTCATTGGTTCTCTAAAATTGTCAAAGAAATAGGCGATTAGGAGTCCTATAACTTCGTTCTAGTTTGATTAGCATCAAAAGGAGCAATCCCATTACTATCACGTTCAAAACAATGCCTACATCCCACACAAGACTTCATTTAAGGAGGCCTTCTTCTTATTATTTCATTGGTTCACTAAAATTGTCAAAGAAAGCGGTGATTAGGAGTCCTACAACTTCGTTCTAGTTTGATTAGCGTCAAAAGTAGCAATCACATTACTATCACGTTTAAAACGATGCGCACATCTTGCACATGTCTTCATTTAAGGAGGCATTCTTATTGTATCATTGGTTCACTAAAATTTTCAAAGAAAGAGGTGATTTTTTTTTGCTAAATCAGAAAGAGGTGATTAAGAGTCCTATTACTTCGTTCTAATTTGATTAGCATCAAAAGGAACAATCCCATGACTATCGCGTTTACAACGATGCGTACATCTCTCACAAGTCTTTATAATTTGGGGAGACCTTCTTATTGTTTCATTGAATCTCTCAAATTGTCAAAGAAGGAGGTAATTATGAGTCCTATGACTTCGTTCTAGTTTGATTAGCATCAAAAAGAGTAATTCTATCACTAGTGCCTTCAAAAAGATCCGTACATCTCACACAAATATTCATTCAGGGAGACCTTCTTATTGTTTCGTTGGTTTTCTAAAATTGTCAAAAAAGAGGTGATTATGAGTCCTATAACTTCGTTCTAGTTTAATTAGCATCAAAAGAAACAATCCCATTACTATCACGTTCAAAACGATGCATACTTCTAGCCCAAGTTTTATTTTAAGGAGACCTACTTATTGTTTCATTGGTTCTCTAAATTGTCAAAGAAAGAGGTGATTCGGAGTCTTATTATTTCGTTCTAATTTGATTAGCATCAAAATGAACAATCCCATGACGATTGAGCTAAAAATGATGCGTACATCTCACACAAGTCTTGATTTAGGAAGGCCTTCTTATTGTTTCATTGGTTCTCACAAATTGTCAAAGAAAGAGGTCATTATGAGTCCTATGAATTCGTTCTAGTTTGATTAGCATCAAAAGGAACAATCCTATCACTAGTGCCTTCAAAACGATCCGTACATCTCACACAAGTCTTCATTTAGGGAAACCTTCTTACTATTTTATTAGTTCTCTCAAATTGTCAAAATATTATGATTTTGAGTCCTATTGCTTCATTCAAGTTGAAATTAGCATCAAAAGGAGCAATTCCATCACTATCGCGTCCAAAACGATGCGTAGATCTCACACAAGTCTTCATTTAGGTAGACCTTCATATTGTTTCATTGGTTGTTTCCAATTTAAAAAGAAAGAGGTGATCAATAGTTGTATTACTTCGTTCTAGTTTGATTAGCGTCAAAATGAGAAACCCATGACTATCGCGTTCAAAACCATGCGTACATCTCACACAAGTCTTCATTTAGGGAGACATTCTTAATGTTTCATTGGTTCTCTAAAATTGGCAAAGAAATAGGTGATTAGGAGTCCTATAACTTATTTCTAGTTCTATTAGCATCAAAAGAAGTAATCCCATTACTATCACGTTCAAAACAATGTCTACATTCCTCACAAGTCTTCATTTAAAGAGACATTCTTCTTATTATTTAATTGGTTCACTAAAATTGTCAAAGAAAGAGGTAATTTGGAGTCCTATAACTTCGTTCTAGTTTGATTAGCATCGAAAGGAGCAATCACATTACTATAACGTTAAAAACGATGCGTACATCTCACACATGTCTTAATTTAAGGAGACCTTCTTATTGTTTCATTGGTTCACTAAAATTGTCAAAGAAAGAGGTGATTTGTTTTTTGCTAAATCAGAAAGAGGTGATTAGGAGTCCTATTACTTCGTTCTAATTTGATTAGCCTCAAAAGGAGCAATCGCATGACTATCGCGTTTAAAAAGATGCGTACATCTCACACAAGTCTTTCTAATTTAGGGAGACCTTCTTATTGTTTCATTGAATCTCTCAAATTGTCAAAGAAGGAGGAGATTATGAGTCCTATGACTTCGTTCTAGTTTGATTAGCATCAAAAGGAGCAATTCTATCACTAGTGCCTTCAAAAAGATTTGTACATCTCATCACAAGTATTAATTTAGGGAGACCTTCTTATTGTTTCATTGGTTTTCTAAAATTGTCAAAAAAGAGGTGATTATGAGTCATATAGTTTTCGTTCTAGTTTAATTAGCATCAAAAGGAACAATCCCATTACTATCACGTTCAAAATGATGCGTACTTCTCGCACAAGTCTTCATTTAAGGAGAGCTACTTATTGTTTCATTGGTTCTCTAAATTGCCAAAGAAAGAGGTGATTAGGAGTCCTATTATTTCGTTCTAATTTGATTAGCATCAAAATGAACAATCCCATGACTATCGCGTTAAAAATGATGCGTACATTCACACAAGTCTTGATTTAGGGAGACTTTCTTATTGTTTCATTGGTTCTCTCAAATTATCAAAGAAAGAGGTGATTATGAGTCCTATGACTTCGTTCTAGTTTGATTAGCATCAAAAGGAACAATCCTATCACTAGTGCCTTCAAAACGATCCTTACATCACACACAAGTCTTCATTTAGGGAAACCTTCTTACTATTTCATTAGTTCTCTGAAATTGTCAAAATATTGTGATTTTGAGTCCTATTACTTCGTTCAAGTTGAAATTTGCATCAAAAGGAGCAATTCCATCACTATCGCGTCCAAAACGATGCGTAGATCTCACACGAGTCTTCATTTAGGTAGACATTCATATTGTTTCATTGGTTGTTTCAAATTTACAAAGAAAGAGGTGATCAATAGTTGTAGTACTTCGTTCTAGTTTGATTAGCGTCAAAAGGGACTATCGCGTTCAAAACTATACGTACATCTCACACAAGTCTTCATTTAGGGATACATTCTTAATGTTTCCTTGGTTCTCTAAAATTGTCAAAGAAATAGGTGATTAGGAGTCCTATAACTTCGTCCTTGTTTGGTGTCCTGCTTTGTGCTGCTGCTGCTATGGTCCTTAATCATGCTGGTTTTCTGTTGCTATGTTTTGTCAAAGTTTGCTGCAGTGGTCTACACAGTCTTTTGTTGCTGTGGGGTCTTTCTGCTGCACCTCGTAGCTGCTATGTGCCTTGTTGTTGTGGTCTGCTGCTTTGCAACTTGGTTATTGCTAGTTCTGGTTTGCTGCTGCGAGTCTTATGCTTGTTGTTGTACCATTGCTGTTCTTCTGTTGTTGTTCTTGTTTTGGCCTAAACAGTCTTTTGTCAGATTTGTTGGGCGTTTGCCTTGTTATCCTATATTGTCTTGACATCATAGGGCATGTCCTATGAGGTCTATGCTATATTCTGATTGGGGCTCCCCATGAATTTTGTATCTTCATTTTATTTTAATATAGTCTAATTTTAGCAAAAAAGAGCAATCCCATTACTATCACGTTCAAAACAATGCCTACATCCCACACAAGTCTTCATTTAAGGAGACCTTCTTATTATTATTTCATTGGTTCACTAAAATTATCAAAGAAAGAGGTGATTAAGAGTCCTATAACTTCGTTCTAGTTTGATTAGCATCAAAAGGAGAAATCACATTACTATCACGTTCAAAACGATGCGTACATCTTACACATGTCTTCATTTAATGAGACCTTCTTATTGTTTAATAGGTTCACTAAAATTGTCAAAGAAAGAGGTGATTTTTTTTTTGCTAAATCAGAAAGAGGTGATTCGGAGTCCTATTACTTCGTTCTAATCTGATTAGCATCAAGAGGAGCAATTCCATGATTATCGCGTTTAAAACGATGCGTACATCTCACACAAGTCATTATAATTTAGGGAGACCTTCTTATTGTTTCATTGAATCTCTCAAATTGTCAAAGAAGGAGGTGATTATATGTCCTATGACTTCGTTCTAGTTTGATTAGCATCAAAAGGAGCAATTCAATCACTAGTGCCTTTAAAAAGATCCCTACATCTCCGCACAAATATTCATTTAGGGAGACCTTTTTATTGTTTCATTGGTTTCCTAACATTGTCAAAAAAGAGGTGATTGTGAGCCTATACCTTCGCTCTAGTTTAATTAGCATCAAAAGAAACAACCCCATTACTATCACGTTCAGAACGATGCGTACTTCTCCCACAAGTCTTCATTTAAGGAGACCTACTTATTGTTTCATTGGTTCTCGAAATTGCCAAAGAAAGAGGTGATTAGAAGTCCTATTATTTCGTTCTAATTTGATTAGCTTCAAAATGAACAATCCCATTACTATCGCGTTAAAAATGATGTGTACATCTCACACAAGTCTTGATTTAGGGAGACTTTCTTATTGTTTCATTGGTTCTCTCAAATTGTCAAATAAAGAGGTGATTATGAGTCCTATGACTTCGTTCTAGTTTGATTAGCATCGAAAGGAACAATCCTATCATTAGTGCCTTCAAAACGATCCGTACATCTCACACAAGTCTTCATTTAGGGAAACCTTCTTACTATTTCATTAGTTCTCTCAAATTGTCAAAATATTGTGATTTTGAGTCCTATTACTTCGTTCAAGTTGAAATTTCCATCAAAAGGAGCAATTCCATCACTATCACGTCCAAAACGATGCGTAGATCTCACACGAGTCTTCATTTAGGTAGACCTTCATATTGTTTCATTGGTTGTTTTAAATTTACAAAGAAAGAGGTGATCAATAGTTGTATTACTTCGTTCTAGTTTGATTAGCTTCAAAAGGATAAACCCATGACTATCGCGTTTAAAACCATGCGTACATCTCACACAAGTCTTCATTTAGGGAGACATTCTTAATGTTTCATTGGTTCTCTAAAATTGTCAAAGAAATAGGTGATTAGGAGTCCTACAACTTCGTTCTACTTTGATTCGCATCAAAAGGAGCAATCACAATATTGTCACGTTCAAAACGATGCCTACATTCCACACAAGTTTTCATTTAAGGAGACCTTCTTCTTCTTATTTCATTGGTTCACTAAAATTGTCAAAGAAAGAGGTGATTAGGAGTCCTATAACTTCGTTCTAGTTTGATTAGCATGAAAAGGTGCAATCACATTACTATCACGTTCAAAACGATGCGTACATCTCACACATGTCTTCATTTTAGGAGACCTTCTTATTGTTTCATTGGTTCACTAAAATTGTCAAAGAAAGAGGTGATTTTTTTTTTGCTAAATCAGAAAGAGGAGATTAGGGGTCCTATTACTTCGTTCTAATTTGATTAGCCTCAAAAGGAGCAATCTCATGACTATCGCGTTTAAAATGATGCGTACATCTCACACAAGTCTTTATAATTTAGGGAGGCCTTCTTATTGTTTCATTGAATCTCTCAAATTGTCAAAGAAGGAGGTGATTATGAGTCCTATGACTTCATTCTAGTTTGATTAGCATCAAAAGGAGTAATTCTATCACTAGTGCCTTCAAAAAGATCCGTACATCTCACACAAGTATTCATTTAGGAAGACCTTCTTATTGTTTTATTGGTTTTCTAGAATTGTCAAAGAAGAGGTGATTATGAGTCCTATAACTTCGTTCTAGTTTAATTAGCATCAAAAGGAACAATGCCATTACTATCACGTTCAAAACGATGCGTACTTCTCGCACAAGTCTTCATTTAAGGAGACCTATTATTGTTTCATTGGTTCTCTAAATTGTCAAAGACAGAGGTGATTAGGAGTCCTATTATTTCGTTCTAATTTGATTAGCATCAAAATGAACAATCCCATGACTATCGCGTTAAAAATGATGCGTACATCTCACACAAGTCTTGATTTGGGGAGACCTTCTTATTGTTTCATTGGTTCTCTCAAATTATCAAAGAAAGAGGTAATTATGAGTCCTATGACTTCGTTCTAGTTTGATTAGCATCAAAAGGAACAATCCTATCACTAGTGCCTTCAAAACGATCCTTACATCACACACAAGTCTTCATTTAGGGAAACCTTCTTACTATTTCATTAGTTCTCTCAAATTGTCAAAATATTATGATTTTGAGTCCTATTACTTAGTTCAAGTTGAAATTAGCATCAAAAGGAGCAATTACGTCACTATCGCGTTCAAAACGATGCGTAGATCTCACACAAGTGTTCATTTAGATAGACCTTCGTATTGTTTCATTGGTTATTTTAAATTTACAAAGAAAGAGGTGATCAATAGTTGTATTGCATCGTTCTAGTTTGATTAGCGTCAAAAGGAGAAACCCATGACTATCGCGTTCAAAACCATGCGTACATCTCACACAAGTCTTCATTTAGGGAAACATTCTTAATGTTTCATTGGTTCTCTAAAATTGTCAAAGAAATAGGTGATTAAGAGTCCTATAACTTCGGTATAGTTTGATTAGCATCAAAAGGAGCAATCCCATTACTATCACGTTCAAAACAATGCCTACATCCCACACAAGTCTTCATTTAAGGAGACCTTATTATTATATCATTGGTTCACTAAAATTGTCAAAGAAAGAGGTGATTAGGAGTTCTATAACTTCGTTCTAGTTTGATTCGCATGAAAAGGTGCAATCACATTACTATCACGTTCAAAACGATGCGTACATCTCACACATGTCTTAATTTAAGGAGACCTTCTTATTGTTTCATTGGTTCACTAAAATTGTCAAAGAAAGAGGTGATTTTTTTTGCTAAATCAGAAAGAGGTGATTAGGAGTCCTATTACTTCGTTCTAATTTGATTAGCATCAAAAGGAGCAATCCCATGACTATCGCGTTTAAAACGATGCATACATCTCACACAAGTCTTTATAATTGAGGGAGGCTTTCTTATTGTTTTATTGAATCTCTCAAATTGTCAAAGAAGGAGGTGATTATGAGTCCTATGACTTTGTTCTAGTTTGATTAGCATCAAAAGGAGAAGTTCTATCACAAGTGCCTTGAAAAAGATCTATACATCTCACACAAGTATTCATTTAGGAAGACCTTCTTATTTTTTTATTTGTTTTCTAGAATTGTCAAAAAAGAGGTGATTATGAGTCCTATAACTTTGTTCTGGTTTAATTAGCATCAAAAGGAACAATGCCATTACTATCACGTTCAAAACGATGTGTACTTCTCGCATAAGTCTTCATTTAAGAAGACCTACTTATTGTTTCATTGGTTCTCTAAATTTCCAATGAAAGAGGTGATTAGGATTCCTATATTTTCGTTCTAATTTGATTAGCATCAAAATGAACAATCCCATGACTATCACATTAAAAATGATGCGTACATCTCACACAAGTCTTGATTTAGGGAGACTTTCTTATTGTTTCATTGGTTCTCTCAAATTATCAAAGAAAGAGGTGATTATGAGTCCTATGACTTCGTTCTAGTTTGATTAGCATCAAAAGGAACAATCCTATCACTAGTGCCTTCAAAACGATCCGTACATCTTACACAATTCTTCATTTAGGGAAACCTTCTTACTATTTCATTAGTTCTCTGAAATTGTCAAAATATTGTGATTTTGAGTCCTATTACTTCGTTCAAGTTGAAATTTGCATCAAAAGGAGCAATTCCATCACTATCGCGTCCAAAACGATGCGTAGATCTCACACGAGTCTTCATTTAGGTAGACATTCATATTGTTTCATTGGTTGTTTCAAATTTACAAAGAAAGAGGTGATCAATAGTTGTAGTACTTCGTTCTAGTTTGATTAGCGTCAAAAGGGACTATCGCGTTCAAAACTATACGTACATCTCACACAAGTCTTCATTTAGGGAAACATTCTTAATGTTTCATTGGTTCTCTAAAATTGTCAAAGAAATAGGTGATTAAGAGTCCTATAACTTCGGTATAGTTTGATTAGCATCAAAAGGAGCAATCCCATTACTATCACGTTCAAAACAATGCCTACATCCCACACAAGTCTTCATTTAAGGAGACCTTATTATTATATCATTGGTTCACTAAAATTGTCAAAGAAAGAGGTGATTAGGAGTTCTATAACTTCGTTCTAGTTTGATTCGCATGAAAAGGAGCAATCACATTACTATCACGTTCAAAACGATTCGTACATCTCACACATGTCTTAATTTAAAGAGACATTCTTATTGTTTCATTGGTTCACTAAAATTGTCAAAGAAAGAGGTGATTTTTTTTGCTAAATCAGAAAGAGGTGATTAGGAGTCCTATTACTTCGTTCTAATTTGATTAGCATCAAAAGGAGCAATCCCATGACTATCGCGTTTAAAACGATGCATACATCTCACACAAGTCTTTATAATTGAGGGAGGCCTTCTTATTGTTTTATTGAATCTCTCAAATTGTCAAAGAAGGAGGTGATTATGAGTCCTATGACTTTGTTCTAGTTTGATTAGCATCAAAAGGAGAAGTTCTATCACTAGTGCCTTCAAAAAGATCTGTACATCTCACACAAGTATTCATTTAGGAAGACCTTCTTATTTTTTTATTTGTTTTCTAGAATTGTCAAAAAAGAGGTGATTATGAGTCCTATAACTTCGTTCTGGTTTAATTAGCATCAAAAGGAACAATGCCATTACTATCACGTTCAAAACGATGCGTACTTCTCGCATAAGTCTTCATTTAAGAAGACCTACTTATTGTTTCATTGGTTCTCTAAATTTCCAATGAAAGAGGTGATTAGGATTCCTATATTTTCGTTCTAATTTGAGTAGCATCAAAATGAACAATCCCATGACTATCACGTTAAAAATGATGCGTACATCTCACACAAGTCTTGATTTAGGGAGACTTTCTTATTGTTTCATTGGTTCTCTCAAATTGTCAAAGAAAGAGGTGATTATGAGTCCTATGACTTCGTTCTAGTTTGATTAGCATCAAAAGGAACAATCCTATCACTAGTGCCTTCAAAACGATCCGTACATCTTACACAATTCTTCATTTAGGGAAACCTTCTTACTATTTCATTAGTTCTCTGAAATTGTCAAAATATTGTGATTTTGAGTCCTATTACTTCGTTCAAGTTGAAATTTGCATCAAAAGGAGCAATTCCATCACTATCGCGTCCAAAACGATGCGTAGATCTCACACAAGTCTTCATTTAGGTAGACATTCATATTGTTTCATTGGTTGTTTCAAATTTACAAAGAAAGAGGTGATCAATAGTTGTAGTACTTCGTTCTAGTTTGATTAGCGTCAAAAGGAGAAACCCATGACTATCGCGTTCAAAACTATACGTACATCTCACACAAGTCTTCATTTAGGGATACATTCTTAATGTTTCCATGGTTCTCTAAAATTGTCAAAGAAATAGGTGATTAGGAGTCCTATAACTTCGTTCTTTTTTGGTGGGCTGCTTTGTGCTGCTGCTGCTATGGTCCTTAATCATGCTGGTTTTCTGTTGCTGTGTTTTGTCAAGTTTGCTGCAGTGGTCTACACGGTCTTTTGTTGCTACGGGGTCTTTCTGCTGCACCTCGTAGCTGCTATGTGCCTTGTTGTTGTGGTCTGCTGCTTTGCAACTTGGTTGTTGCTAGTTCTGGTTTGCTGCTGCGAGTCTTATGCTTGTTGTTGTACCATTGCTGTTCTTTTGTTGTTGTTCTTGTTTTGGCCTAAACAGTCTTTTGTCAGATTTGTTGGGCGTTTGACTTGTTATCCTATATTGTCTTGACATCATAGGGCATGTCCTATGAGGTCTATGCTATATTCTGATTGGGGCTCCCCATGAGTTTTGTATCTTCATTTTATTTTAATACAGTCTAATTTTAGCAAAAAAGAGCAATCCGATTATTATCACGTTCAAAACAATGCCTACATCCCACACAAGTCTTCATTTAAGGAGACCTTCTTATTATTATTTCATTGGTTCACTAAAATTATCAAAGAAAGAGGTGATTAGGAGTCCTATAACTTCGTTCTAGTTTGATTAGCATCAAAAGGAGCAATAACAATACTATCACGTTCAAAACGATGCGTACATCTCACACATGTCTTCATTTAAGGAGACCTTCTTATTGTTTAATAGTTTCACTAATATTGTCAAAGAAAGAGGTGATTTTTTTTGCTAAATCAGAAAGAAGTGATTCGGAGTCCTATTACTTCGTTCTAATCTGATTAGCATCGAGAGGAGCAATTCCATGACTATCGCGTTTAAAACGATGCGTACATCTCACACAAGTCTTTATAATTTAGGGAGACCTTCTTATTGTTTCATTGAATCTCTCAAATTGTCAAAGAAGGAGGTGATTATGAGTCCTATGACTTCGTTCTAGTTTGATTAGCATCAAAAGGAGCAATTCTATCACTAGTGCCTTCAAAAAGATTTGTACATCTCAGCACAAGTATTAATTTAGGGAGACCATCTTATTGTTTCATTGGTTTTCTAAAATTGTCAAAAAAGAGGAGATTATGAGTCATATAGTTTTCGTTCTAGTTGAATTAGCATCAAAAGGAACAATCTCATTACTATCACGTTCAAAATGATGCGTACTTCTCGCACAAGTCTTCATTTAAGGAGAGCTACTTATTGTTTCATTGGTTCTCTAAATTTCCAATGAAAGAGGTGATTAGGATTCCTATATTTTCGTTCTAATTTGATTAGCATCAAAATGAACAATCCCATGACTATCACGTTAAAAATGATGCGTACATCTCACACAAGTCTTGATTTAGGGAGACTTTCTTATTGTTTCATTGGTTCTCTCAAATTGTCAAAGAAAGAGGTGATTATGAGTCCTATGACTTCGTTCTAGTTTGATTAGCATCAAAAGGAACAATCCTATCACTAGTGCCTTCAAAACGATCCGTACATCTTACACAATTCTTCATTTAGGGAAACCTTCTTACTATTTCATTAGTTCTCTGAAATTGTCAAAATATTGTGATTTTGAGTCCTATTACTTCGTTCAAGTTGAAATTTGCATCAAAAGGAGCAATTCCATCACTATCGCGTCCAAAACGATGCGTAGATCTCACACAAGTCTTCATTTAGGTAGACATTCATATTGTTTCATTGGTTGTTTCAAATTTACAAAGAAAGAGGTGATCAATAGTTGTAGTACTTCGTTCTAGTTTGATTAGCGTCAAAAGGAGAAACCCATGACTATCGCGTTCAAAACTATACGTACATCTCACACAAGTCTTCATTTAGGGATACATTCTTAATGTTTCCATGGTTCTCTAAAATTGTCAAAGAAATAGGTGATTAGGAGTCCTATAACTTCGTTCTTTTTTGGTGGGCTGCTTTGTGCTGCTGCTGCTATGGTCCTTAATCATGCTGGTTTTCTGTTGCTGTGTTTTGTCAAGTTTGCTGCAGTGGTCTACACGGTCTTTTGTTGCTACGGGGTCTTTCTGCTGCACCTCGTAGCTGCTATGTGCCTTGTTGTTGTGGTCTGCTGCTTTGCAACTTGGTTGTTGCTAGTTCTGGTTTGCTGCTGCGAGTCTTATGCTTGTTGTTGTACCATTGCTGTTCTTTTGTTGTTGTTCTTGTTTTGGCCTAAACAGTCTTTTGTCAGATTTGTTGGGCGTTTGACTTGTTATCCTATATTGTCTTGACATCATAGGGCATGTCCTATGAGGTCTATGCTATATTCTGATTGGGGCTCCCCATGAGTTTTGTATCTTCATTTTATTTTAATACAGTCTAATTTTAGCAAAAAAGAGCAATCCGATTATTATCACGTTCAAAACAATGCCTACATCCCACACAAGTCTTCATTTAAGGAGACCTTCTTATTATTATTTCATTGGTTCACTAAAATTATCAAAGAAAGAGGTGATTAGGAGTCCTATAACTTCGTTCTAGTTTGATTAGCATCAAAAGAAGCAATAACAATACTATCACGTTCAAAACGATGCGTACATCTCACACATGTCTTCATTTAAGGAGACCTTCTTATTGTTTAATAGTTTCACTAATATTGTCAAAGAAAGAGGTGATTTTTTTTGCTAAATCAGAAAGAAGTGATTCGGAGTCCTATTACTTCGTTCTAATCTGATTAGCATCGAGAGGAGCAATTCCATGACTATCGCGTTTAAAACGATGCGTACATCTCACACAAGTCTTTATAATTTAGGGAGACCTTCTTATTGTTTCATTGAATCTCTCAAATTGTCAAAGAAGGAGGTGATTATGAGTCCTATGACTTCGTTCTAGTTTGATTAGCATCAAAAGGAGCAATTCTATCACTAGTGCCTTCAAAAAGATTTGTACATCTCAGCACAAGTATTAATTTAGGGAGACCATCTTATTGTTTCATTGGTTTTCTAAAATTGTCAAAAAAGAGGAGATTATGAGTCATATAGTTTTCGTTCTAGTTGAATTAGCATCAAAAGGAACAATCTCATTACTATCACGTTCAAAATGATGCGTACTTCTCGCACAAGTCTTCATTTAAGGAGAGCTACTTATTGTTTCATTGGTTCTCTAAATTGCCAAAGAAAGAGGTGATTATGAGTCCTATTATTTTGTTCTAATTTGATTAGCATCAAAATGAACAATCCCATGACTATCGCGTTAAAAATGATGCGTACATCTCACACAAGTCTTGATTTAGGGAGACCTTCTTATTGTTTCATTGGTTCTCTCAAATTGTTAAAGAAAGAGGTGATTATGAGTCCTATGACTTCGTTCTAGTTTGATTAGCATCAAAAGGAACAATCCTATCACTAGTGCCTTCAAAACGATCCTTACATCTCACACAAGTCTTCATTTAGGGAAACCTTCTTACTGTTTCATTAGTTCTCTCAAATTGTCAAAATATTGTGATTTTGAGTCCTATTACTTAGTTCAAGTTGAAATTAGCATCAAAAGGAGCAATTACATCACTATCGCGTCCAAAACGATGCGTAGATCTCACACAAGTCTTCATTTAGTTAGACCTTCATATTGTTTCATTGGTTATTTTAAATTTACAAAGAAAGAGGTGATCAATAGTTGTATTACATCGTTCTAGTTTGATTAGCGTCAAAAGAGAAACCCATGACTATCGCGTTCAAAACCATGCGTACATCTCACACAAGTCTTCATTTAGGGAAACATTCTTAATGTTTCATTGGTTCTCTAAAATTGTTAAAGAAATAGGTGATTAAGAGTCCTATAACTTCGGTCTAGTTTGATTAGCATCAAAAGGAGCAATCCCATTACTATCACGTTCAAAACAATGCCTACATCCCACACAAGTCTTCATTTAAGGAGACCTTATTATTATATCATTGGTTCACTAAAATTGTCAAAGAAAGAGGTGATTAGGAGTTCTATAACTTCGTTCTAGTTTGATTCGCATGAAAATGAGCAATCACATTACTATCACGTTCAAAATGATGCGTACATCTCACACATGTCTTAATTTAAGGAGACCTTATTATTATTTCATTGGTTCACTAAAATTGTCAAAGAAAGAGGTGATTTTTTTTGCTAAATCAGAAAGAGGTGATTAGGAGTCCTATTACTTCGTTCTAATTTGATTAGCATCAAAAGGAGCAATCCCATGACTATCGCGTTTAAAACGATGCATACATCTCATACAAGTCCTTATAATTGAGGGAGGCCTTCTTATTGTTTTATTGAATCTCTCAAATTGTCAAAGAAGGAGATGATTATGAGTCCTATGACTTTGTTCTAGTTTGATTAGCATCAAAAGGAGCAGTTCTATCACTAGTGCCTTCAAAAGATCTGTACATCTCACACAAGTATTCATTTAGGAAGACCTTCTTATTGTTTTATTTATTTTCTAGAATTGTCAAAAAAGAGGTGATTATGAGTCCTATAACTTCGTTCTAGTTTAATTAGCATCAAAAGGAACAATCCCATTACTATCACGTTCAAAATGATGCGTACTTCTCGCACAAGTCTTCATTTAAGGAGAGCTACTTATTGTTTCATTGGTTCTCTAAATTGCCAAAGAAAGAGGTGATTAGGAGTCCTATTATTTCGTTCTATTTTGATTAGCATCAAAATGAACAATCCCATGACTATCACGTTAAAAATGATGCGTACAT
Organism: Panax stipuleanatus; assembly: GCA_020205555.1. Classification (NCBI taxonomy): domain Eukaryota; kingdom Viridiplantae; phylum Streptophyta; class Magnoliopsida; order Apiales; family Araliaceae; genus Panax; species Panax stipuleanatus. The sequence goes on from JAINUT010002790.1 coordinate 117,028, forward strand.
CTCACACAAGTCTTGATTAAGGGAGACTTTCTTATTATTTCATTGGTTCTCTCAAATTGTCAAAGAAAGAGGTGATTATGAGTCCTATGACTTCGTTCTAGTTTGATTAGCATCAAAAGGAACAATCCTATCACTAGTGCCTTCAAAACGATCCGTACATCTCACACAAGTCTTCATTTAGGGAAACCTTCTTACTATTTCATTAGTTCTCTGAAATTGTCAAAATATTGTGATTTTGAGTCCTATTACTTCGTTCAAGTTGAAATTTGCATCAAAAGGAGCAATTCCATCACTATCGCGTCCAAAACGATGCGTAGATCTCACACGAGTCTTCATTTAGGTAGACATTCATATTGTTTCATTGGTTGTTTCAAATTTACAAAGAAAGAGGTGATCAATAGTTGTAGTACTTCGTTCTAGTTTGATTAGCGTCAAAAGGGACTATCGCGTTCAAAACTATACGTACATCTCACACAAGTCTTCATTTAGGGATACATTCTTAATGTTTCCTTGGTTCTCTAAAATTGTCAAAGAAATAGGTGATTAGGAGTCCTATAACTTCGTTCTTGTTTGGTGGCCTGCTTTGTGCTGCTGCTGCTATGTTCCTTAATCATGCTGGTTTTCTGTTGCTCTGTTTTGTCAAAGTTTTTTGCAGTGGTCTACACGGTCTTTTGTTGCTACGGGGTCTTTCTGCTGCACCTCGTAGCTGCTATGTGCCTTGTTATTGTGGTCTGCTGCTTCGCAACTTGGTTGTTGCTAGTTCTGGTTTGCTGCTGCGAGTCTTATGCTTGTTGTTGTACCATTGCTGTTCTTCTGTTGTTGTTCTTGTTTTGGCCTAAACAGTCTTTTGTCAAATTTGTTGGGCGTTTGACATGTTATCCTATATTGTCTTAACATCATAGGGCATGTCCTATGAGGTCTATGCTATATTCTGATTGGGGCTCCCCATGAGTTTTGTATCTTCATTTTATTTTAATACAGTCTAATTTTAGCAAAAAGAGCAACCCCATTACTATCACGTTCAAAACAATGCCTACATCCCACACAAGGCTTCATTTAAGGAGACCTTCTCTTATTATTTCATTGGTTCACTAAAATTATCAAAGAAAGAGGTGATTAGGAGTCCTATAACTTCGTTCTAGTTTGATTAGCATCAAAAGGAGCAATCACATTACTATCACGTTCAAACGATGCGTACATCTCACACATGTCTTCATTTAAGGAGACCTTATTGTTTAATAGGTTCACTAAAATTGTCAAAGAAAGAGGTGATTCGGAGTCGTATTATTTCGTTCTAATCTGATTAGCATCAAGAGGAGCAATTCCATGACTATCGCGTTTAAAACGATGCGTACATCTCACACAAGTCTTTATAATTTAGGGAGGCCATCTTATTGTTTCATTGAATCTCTCAAATTGTCAAAGAAGGAGGTGATTATGAGTCCTATGACTTCGTTCTAGTTTGATTAGCATCAAAAGGAGCAATTCAATCACTAGTGCCTTCAAAAAGATCCCGACATCTCCGCACAAGTATTCATTTAGGGAGACCTTTTTATTGTTTCATTGGTTTTCTAACATTGTCAAAAAAGAGGTGATTATGAGTCCTATACCTTCGGTCTAGTTTAATTAGCATCAAAAGAAACAATCCCATTACTATCACGTTCAGAAAGATGCGTACTTCTCGCACAAGTCTTCATTTAAGGAGACCTACTTATTGTTTTATTGGTTCTCGAAATTGCCAAAGAAAGAGGTGATTAGAAGTCCTATTATTTCGTTCTAATTTGATTAGCTTCAAAATGAACAATCCCACTACTATCGCGTTAAAATGATGCGTACATCTCACACAAGTCTTGATTTAGGGAGACTTTCTTATTGTTTCATTGGTTCTCTCAAATTGTCAAAGAAAGAGGTGATTATGAGTCCTATGACTTCGTTCTAGTTTGATTAGCATCAAAAGGAACAATCCTATCACTAGTGCCTTCAAAACGATCCGTACATCTCACACAAGTCTTCATTTAGGGAAACCTTCTTACTGTTTCATTAGTTCTCTCAAATTGTCAAAATATTGTGAATTTGAGTCCTATTACTTCGTTCAAGTTGAAATTCGCATCAAAATGAGCAATTCCATCACTATCGCGTCCAAAACGAGGCGTAGATCTCACACGAGTCTTCATTTAGGTAGACCTTCATATTATTTCATTGGTTGTTTCAAATTTACAAAGAAAGAGGTGATCAATAGTTGTATTACTTCATTCTAGTTTGATTAGTTTCAAAAGGAGAAACCCATGACTATCGCGTTTAAAACCATACGTACATCTCACACAAGTCTTCATTTAGGGAGACATTCTTAATGTTTCATTGGTTCACTAAAATTATCAAAGATATAGGGGATTAGGAGTCCTATAACTTCGCTCTAGTTTGATTAGCATAAAAAGGAGCAATCCCATTACTATCACGTTCAAAACAATGCCTACATCCCACACAAGTCTTCATTTAAGGAGACCTTCTTCTTATTATTTCATTGGTTCACTAAAATTGTCAAAGAAAGAGGTGATTAGGAGTCCTATAAGTTCGTTCTAGTTTGATTAGCATGAAAATGTGCAATCACATTACTATCACGTTCAAAACGATGCGTACATCTCACACATGTCTTCATTTAAGGAGACCTTATTGTTTAATAGGTTCACTAAAATTGTCAAAGAAAGAGGTGATTCGGAGTCCTATTACTTCGTTCTAATCTGATTAGCATCAAGAGGAGCAATTCCATGACTATCGCGTTTAAAACGATGCGTACATCTCACACAAGTCTTTTTAATTTAGGGAGACCTTCTTATTGTTTCATTGAATCTCTCAAATTGTCAAAGAAGGAGGCGATTATAAGTCCTATGACTTTGTTCTAGTTTGATTAGCATCAAAAGGAGCAATTCAATCACTAGTGCCTTCAAAAAGATCCCTACATCTCTGCACAAGTATTCATTTAGGGAGACCTTTTTATTATTTCATTGGTTTTCTAACATTGTCAAAAAAGAGGTGATTGTGAGTCCTATACCTTCATTCTAGTTTAATTAGCATCAAAAGAAACAATCTCATTACTATCACGTTCAGAACGATGCGTACTTCTCGCACAAATCTTCATTTAAGGAGACCTACTTATTGTTTCATTGGTTCTCTAAATTGCCAAAGAAAGAGGTGATTAGAAGTCCTATTATTTCGTTCTAATTTGATTAGCTACAAAATGAACAATCCCATTACTATCGCGTTAAAAATGATGCGTACATCTCACACAAGTCTTGATTTATGGAGACTTTCTTATTGTTTCATTGGTTCTCTCAAATTGTCAAAGAAAGAGGTGATTATGAGTCCTATGACTTCGTTCTAGTTTGATTAGCATCAAAAGGAACAATCCTATCACTAGTGCTTTTAAAACGATCCGTACATCTAACACAAGTCTTCATTTAGGGAAACCTTCTTACTGTTTCATTAGTTCTCTCAAATTGTCAAAATATTGTGAATATGAGTCCTATTACTTCGTTCAAGTTGAAATTCGCATCAAAATGAGCAATTCCATCACTATCGCGTCCAAAACGATGCGTAGATCTCACACGAGTCTTCATTTAGGTAGACCTTCATATTGTTTCATTGGTTGTTTTCAAATTTACAAACAAAGAGGTGATCAATAGTTGTATTACTTCATTCTAGTTTGATTAGCTTCAAAAGGAGAAACCCATGACTATCGCGTTTAAAAACCATGCGTACATCTCACACAAGTCTTCATTTAGGGAGACATTCTTAATGTTTCATTGGTTCTCTAAAATTGTCAAAGAAATAGGTGATTAGGAGTCCTATAACTTCGTTCTAGTTTGATTAGCATAAAAAGGAGCAATCCCATTACTATTGTTGGGTTTGTACGAAATCGTGACGCAATCAAATTGCAAAAATTAGCGGAAGCATGGTATATCAGAGTTTAAAAAAAATTTCTACAAAACCATTACCCGGATCATCCTTATGCAAATTATTAATTTAAACGATAAATAAGAAGTTATGGAATCATACCCTTGTAGAACGAAGCTCCACAGGTACTAGTTCAACTCCTTGTTCTTCGTGATCTTCTTGAATTCCGGATTAGATTCCTTCCTTTGATCAACGTTAGCCACCCAAGGTTTGGCCTCTAGATGATCCACAAGGAAGATGAAATTATCAAGAAGGAGGGTGGTTGGCTTAGTTTTCTATCCTCTAGAGAAAAGGAGTACTCTCCAACAATTGGAATTGCCATCATCTAATATCTATTATAAGCTCCTCTATATAGATATTAGTCAACCTTCTAATCCTATTAGACATGGGATTTCTTTTAATTAATTAAACTCCTTTAATTAATTTAGGCTTCCCACCACATGGGAATAATTAATTAAATTCATTTAATTAATTTGTCTCCTAATCTTATTAGGAATAAATGAGAGTACTAAATATTAAATTAATTACTAAACTCCTTTAGAAATTAAAATAATAATAATTGTAATAATATTAATAAGACTCCTCTTATTAATTTATATTTAATATTTCCAAAATATTAAATAATAAACATTAAGCTATTTAATTTATTCTATCACCATAGATTAAATTAATTATACTTAATGCATTATTACGATTATGTCATTACCTTCTAATAATTATTCTTCCTTTTATGGTGTGACCCTTTAGGTTCTCCATATTAAACCGGTTGTGAATAAATCAATTAAAATTTTAATCTTATTTAAATAAATAAATTAAACTAATAATCTATTTAAATAAATAATATTTATTCTACAATAGGGATAAGCCTCCCTAGCGATCAACGACTTTCCAGATAATATAGATTTCAACATTAATCATAAAAGAACCTGTGAGTTAATAGTTACCATACAATTCAATCCTTCCACCATACAAT
>JAINUT010002791.1:0-21813 GCA_020205555.1 Panax stipuleanatus
GTGGAGGAATCACATAGCATACATTTATATACATCGCGTTCACCATATGAAATGATGACATTTGTGTGAAGCACTAATATAAAGCAGTAAAGCATTCATTTACATCCATTCAATGTAGAACACAGCATCCATACATACACAGATAGAAAAGGGAAATTTTAAAAAGATTTGAGTGAGGCTTAAGCCCTCTACTGTCCCCACCAGAGTCGCCACCTGTCAACGTTGGAAAAAAATCTTGTCGCTTTGGATAGATCTTCCTCTCCCTAAATTTGTTTTGTTTTCCACCCTTATTTGTCTTATTTGTTTTATGAAGGGTGAAATTTTTAGGAAAAGGCCAACATGTATCATGTCGACGATTTTGAAAGGTTTACAGAGTTGCCAGTTGGTATATTTTGAAATGGTTGTACCAACTCAATCGAGTTTTGTTTGCAAGTAGGCCTAATTACTAGACACTGTCAAAAATTGGCCTTAAAACCAAGATTCTTAAAGTTCGGGGGCTTGGTTAAGCGGGGGGGGGGGGGGGGAAGGTGGTAGGCACCCCCCGACTTCCGTGAAACACGGTTACCGCATCTTTTCAATATTTTCCTTTTTAATTGCAATGTGTATGTGTATGCTGGAAGTAATTGAGCCTACGTTTGATTGATTTGAAAGGAGTGCCGTGCTTCATTGGACCTATATACGAAGGGATTGATTTGGGTGAAAAATCCATATTTTAGACAAGATATGAAAGTGACATTTTTTGAAAGAAGGTTTTCAAACCCTTACGCTTGCATAGGAATTGAATCCTGTTGATACTTTCATTTTTATTCTGTTTAACCTTTGGCTTGATTTGAATGTTTTATTGTCGGGATGCGAAGCAACCTTGACCACAGAATTTATATACAAGTGCTGGTCTTTTTATGGGTATGACAGCCATCAAAGTGACTCTAGCACTACAAACCATATTTCACTATGTTTGAGACTTAAATCCGAATAACCGTTTTAAGGTTCCTCAAATGTACATTTTACAGAAAAACTGGCAGGATATGTTTACAATTTGGAGTTGTTCATCGTGGGAATCAGATTTAGATCAGTTTGATCATTAATCCAATGATTCCTAGGCTCACAGAAAATGGCCAAGAAAACCTGTACAACACAGATATTCACAAAAAATGAAAATTGTACTCTAGACGTCACAAAAACAATGGATTTATCAGTAAAATCCTTGCATGTGCGTAGCCAAAGCTTCCCGTTCCCACTAGATATGGATCTAGGGTCGCAAGGTCGCTTTAATATTTACAAAACTAGAAAAAAAAAACAAGATTTAAATAAATCTTAGCCATTCTAGCTTCCCGGTTCCGGTTGGACCTATTTTGAACCGTTTGAAAGTTAGAAAGGGTTAGATTTAGATAAATCTACTCTACAAAATTTATATTAACACAAATTCATATAAAATGAATAATTAAAGCAAAGATTTAATCACCTTGAATAAAGAATATATATATATATATATACATATTTATATGGAAATGATCCATAGAATACGTTAGCTATTAGGACTTTTCAATAACCCTCATCCAGCCGTCCAAAATTAGAGTTAATGGCTGAGATGTAGGCCCAGCCGCTAGAGGGAGTAGCGGTCAGCAATAAATTTTAAATTCTCTCTGCTGGCTGCTAGGAGGAGTAGCGGCCAATTAAAACGTCGTCGTTTTAACTGGCCGCTACTCCCTCTAGCGGCCAGACAAGAGGAATTTAGAGAATTTGGCCCAGCCGCTAGAGGGAGTAGCGGCCAAGCGTTTCCCAGATCTAAACTAAGTCTTATATAAAAAGCTGATTCAATTTTTTTTTATAAATAATTGACTAAAGTTTTTAATTTTTTCTAAATTTTTTTCTTGAAAATTTAATTATTTTTGTTAAAAATTTTATTTATTTATTTTTAAAAAATATTGAATCATTTTTTTAATCTTTTACTTTTTTTGTGTTTTAGTTTTATTTTTACAAATTCTAATATAAGCATACATATATAATTGAATACATATTTTTATTATATATATTCTTAATATTGAGGAATTTTATAAAATACAAACTAAAAATAAAAATTAAAACACAAAAAAAGTAAAAGATTAAAAAAATGTTGATTCAATAATTTTTAAATATAAATATAATATTTTTTTTAAAAAATAATTAAATTTTCAAGAAAAAATTTAGAAAAAATGTAAAACTTTAGTCAATTATTTTTTTTAAAAAATGAATCAGCTTTTTATACAAAGAGCTTAGTTTTGATCGGGAAACGCTTTAGGCCGCTACTACCCTCAGCGGGCTGGGGCCAAATTCTCTAAATTTCTCTCTGCTGGCCGCTAGAGGGAGTAGCGGCCAGTTAAACTGACGACGTTTGATTGGCCGTCTACTCCCTCAGCGGCCAGTAGTAGGGAAATTAAAATTATTGCTGATCGCTACTCCATCTAGCGGCTGGGCCCTCATCTCAGCCATTTAACTCTAATGTTGGACGGCTGGATGAGGGTTGTTAAACAGTCCTAATAGCTAACGTATTCTAATGGATCATTTCCCTATTTATATATAATATACAATAAAGTTATAAAGGGCCACAGATTTCCAATCCAGGCCTAACATAAATATAATATAAAATATATATATATATTAGATATGTCTAAAGCAGATATAAGGGCCATGGATTTCCAATCCAAGCCCGACTGAAATGTAAATAGTAGTATAATTTATAAAAGTTGTAAAGAGACCACGAATTTCTAATCCAGGCTTGACTGAATGTAAATATATATATTTATAAGTGTAAAGAGCCACGAATTTCTAATCTAGGCTCGCAAAAAAGTAATATATATTTAATAAAGTTGTAAAGAGCCACAAATTAATCCAAGCCGACAGAAAAGTAAATAATATATATATATATATATATAGTATATATATATAATATATATATATATTTATAAAGCTATAAAAGGCCACGAATTCCAATCCAGGCCAAACGAAGTCAGAAAAATTATATATATATATATATATATATATAATTATATATATACAAAAGCAGTAAATGCCACGGATTTGCAATCCAGGCTTGATGGAATTGAAAGTTAGTATATATATAGTCAGTTATATATAATAAAGCTGAAAAGGCCACGAATCAGCGATCCAGGCCGAACAAGTTAGTATATATATATAGCGAGTAAAAGCCACAGATTAACGATCTAGGCTGTGCAAACGAAGAAAAACGTATATATATATCTTATATATACTAAAAGTAAGCTAAAAAGCCACGAAACTGAGTTTCAGGCAAAACCAGAAGATGAACTTTATATGCACGTTCACATATACGTAATAAAGTAAGAAATGACTTCTGATCGTAAAAAACTTACAATAGACTGCTCTACGGGCTTTTTTGCCACTCGGTGGGCTTCAAATAAACGTTTCTAACCTGTTAGTTTTTCGTATGTTATAGAATATACCGTATGCAAACGTATTGGAAGAATAAAATTAAGTTTGGAGTACTAGAAGTAAGGCTAAGGGTCGAAATGAACGGAGTTTCAGAGTGTTTTTCTATTTTTTCTCTCTTTTTTTCAAGGGTGGGGGGTCTATTATAACCAAGATGGTAGCGGGTGCACTCGCGGTAGCCGCGACTCTACCTGCGGCTCCTCGAGTGGGTCTAACTCCCGTGGGTTTTGTCATCTCGAAGTACGTGCACTCCGAGCAACGCAATGTATAGTTTCGAACCTTCATAACTTTGATCCGGGCGTCCATTTGAGGCATGCTATACCTTTCTGGAAAGCCCTTTTCTAGAGCAACACAATGACATAGGACTTGACCTTTTTTAAATCCAAGAAGATGGGTTTATAACCAAATCTTCATTTTTTTCACAGTCTATCCGTTGAGCTATCTTGTTCTGTTTCACTCGGGATCGATGTTATGACTCTTTATGACCTTCATTGCATCAATTTGGCTTGATTTTGACTTGATTTAGCTTTATGTTAGTAAAATGACCATTTTTCCCTTCCAAGGGTTGTCTCCCTTATTGGCACGATTTTTGACTATTTTTTCAGGGTTGTCTCCAAGGTTTTATCCCAGCCGACTCTGTTCTTCCTCAGTGTTGTCTCTGAGGTTGATTTGGTCTCCCAAGGTTGTCTCTGGGGATGATTTGATGCTTTGGGGCTGTCTTCGAAGGTGGATCTGATCTCCAGGTGTTGTCGTCGGGGGTTCCTGTACCTCCCGGGTTGTTAGGGGCTTAACTTGACATCCCGGTGTTGTCCGTCGGGGATCCTGTACTCTCGGGTTATCGTCGGGGCTAAACTGACATCCTGGTGTTGTCGATGGGGCTTACCTTGGCATCCCGGGTGTTGTCGTCAGGGCAAAGTTTGATCTCCTAGTGTTATCATTGGGCTCCTGTACTTCTCGAGTTATCGCCGGGCTTGACTTGACATCCCAGTGTTGTCGACGAGGCTTGCCCGGTGTTATCGTTGGGGCTTAGTTTGATCTCCCGGTGTTGTCTTCGGGGCTACTGTACCTCCCGGGGTTTGACTTGACATCCCAATGTTATCGTCGGGGCTTACCTTGACAGCCTGGTGTTGTCGCCGGGGCTGAGTTTGATCTCCCGGTGTTGTCGCCGGGGCTTCGACTTTTGGTTTGTACTTCCAGGGTTGTCTCCGAAAGGTAAATGACGGTTTTGCTCTCCTGCAGGGTTAATACCAGGAATGCAAAATTTCGAGTGTCTACATGCCCCAACTTTCTAGAGAGGCTTTGGAGCAGCGAGTACAGCTTCTGACCTTTGAGATGGACCAGGCTCGCACCTTGATGTTGACTACTTTATGTAGCAGGGACTCTGTTTATCGCTAGAGGGATGAGGCCTGTGCTGCCAGAGATGCTGTCGTTGCTAAAAGTGCTGCTCTCAAATCTTTCCTGGATGAGATAGCAGGTCAGACTAGCGAGCTCTTGAGTCATCAGGACAGCACTATGTATACTGTGATAGAGCTTTTGATTCGTATTGAGACAGTTGGGCAAGAGCTTAGGGATGCACCCCAGTCTACAGAGAGGGATAGTCTTCTGGCTTTGTTGACCCGATTGGTTTCAAGTTTATAGTTTAGATTTCATTTCTTGCATAGACTTAGTTAATCATTTTTGTCATGTACAGGACATATTGTATATATAAAATAGTAACATATGGAAGGAAATATATTTTAGTTCACTCCCTTTTTGGATATGTTTTGACTTTGTTTGATAGTCACCATTTATCTCCGTGACTTGCTGTCTTAATGTATCACAAACTCTTCCATGATGGACTGACATTGAGATGTCGTAGGTTCTCTCAGCATGGGCCGTTGATCTTTTGTTTTTTATGTGTATAGGATTTTCAAGTTTGATTTTGGTGTCTTGGGACTGGTATTTTGTTAGGGTTTATATTGAGGTAAAGTGTTTGGTTTTTCTTTCGAGGGTTAGACCGCACCATAAATGGCTGCCTACGTACTCACGTGGATGGGGGAGATCACGTCTTACGTAGTTCAGGTTCAAGCTAACATGGCCTAATTTGATATATATATATATATATATATATATATATATATATATATATATATATATATGTCGATGTCGGGAAAAAAATCCACAGTTCGGGTAACAACCCAGATCTTTCTCTCTTCCTAAGTTATCTCTACCCTTACTCTTTTTGTTACGAAAAAGGTTTTGAAGGGTTTTTTAGGAAAAGGCCAACATGTATCATGTCGACGATTTGAACGTTTTACAGAGTCGCCAGTTCGTAGATTCAAAATGGTTGTACTAACTCAACCGAGTTTTGTTTGAGAGAGGCCTAATTGCTGGACACTGTTGAAATTTGATCTTTGAAACTGAAGTTTTGAGTTCAGGGGCTTGGTTAAGTGTGGGGAAGGTGTTAGGCACCCCACAACTCTCGTGTAAACACGGTACCGCATCTTTTTAATATTTCCCTTAAAAACTGCAATGTGTGTGTGAATGCTGCTTGAAATTAGGCCTATGTTTAATTGAAAACATGTCTATGCATCGTTGAACCTATATATGAATGGTTTGATTTGATTTTGCAAAAAGTCTTTGATTTGATTTGCAAAGTATTTGATTTGATTTGCAAAAGCTTTTCTTTTGGATAAAATTATTAAAATGATGTTCTGAAAGCTGGTTATCAAACCCCTACGCTAAACTTAGGAATTGAAGCATATCGATACTTCAGTTTTATCTTTTCAACCTTAAGGCACAATTTAAATGGTGATTGTCGGGCTGCGAAGCATCCTTGACCACAAAACATATACAAGTGTTAGTCTTCTCATGGGCATGACAGCCATCGGAGTGACTCTGACACGACAAACCATATTTTTACTATGTTGAGACCTTAAATCCAGATAACCATTTTAAGGTCTTTTGTATGTACATTTTTACAGAAAAACTGGCAGGGTACATTTGTAAAGTGGAGTTTGTCCATCGTGGGAATCAGATTCTGATCAGTTTGATCATGAATCCCACGATTCCTAGGCTCACATATGAGTAGCCAATAAACCTGCACAGCTCAAATTTGTACAGAAACAAATATATATCCAAATATCTCCAGAACCAAGGATTCATTCAGTAAATCCTGGATAGCACTTGGCCGAAGCGTCTCGTTCCCACTAGATAGCGATCTAAGGGCCGCGAGGTTGCTTTTATAACTGAAACTAGAAAAATGCTAGATTTATATAAATCTAAGCCATTCTAGCTTTTCGATTCTGTTTGGACCTTTTTCAAACCGTTTGAAAGCTAGAGTTAGCGAAATTTAAATAAATCTAGTTCTCCCGCAGAAATGTCAGTGCCGATTCTATCAAATGAATATTTAAAGCAACAATTTAATAAAAATGAGTAAAGCAATATGTATATGATTATATATACGAAAGCGTAAAGGGCGATGGGTTTTTCACACCGGTGCCCGGATTGGAATTGAAATATATATATATATATATATATATTTATAAAAACTATATAGAAGCCACGGAATGATCCAAGCTGGACATAAATGAAATATATACATAAAAATTATAAAAAGGGCGATGGGTTTTCACGCCTGTGCCCGGACTGGAATTAAAATATAGACAGCAAAAATAGTCAAACCGGGACTGGGAAGATAACCCAGTAATGGTCAATGGTGCCAAAAGCAGTAAAAAGGCCACAGAATGATCCAGGCCGAACTGGAATGTAAATGTACAGAAAAGTAGTCAACCAAGACTTGGAAGATAACCTAGTGTGGTGAAGGTTGCTTATATATGCATATTTTTATATAAAAGCAGTAAAAAGGCCACAGAATGATCCAGGTCAAAATGAAATATAAATATATATAGAGAGACAGAAAAGTAGTCAACTAAGACTGAGAAGATAACCTAGTGTGGTGAATGTTGCTTATATATGCATAGATATATATAAAGCAGTAAAAAAGCCACAGAATGATCCAGGCCAAACTGGAATGTAAATATAATATATATAGACAGAAAAGTAGTTAACCAAGACTGAGAAGATAACCCAATATGGTGAATGTTGCTATATATGCATAAATATATATAAAAGCAGTAAACTACCGCGGATTTGACATCCGGGCTTGATAGAATTGAAAAGTTAGTATATATACAGTTATATATATATATATATATATATATATATATATATATATATATATATATATAAAAAAAACCAAACCTGGACTGGGAAGATAACCCAGTCCGGCGAAGTTGCTTAATACGAAGGTGCAAGTATATCAAAGCTGCTGGAAGCGACGGATCGTCAATTCAAGTTGTAAAAATGCCAGAAAATGCGTTTATGCACAAAAATATACAAAAAGTTGACAAAAATGGCCACAGAACCCAGTTTCGGGCATATTTAGATAACAAAAGTTAACGTGCCAGTGTATAAAAGTGCGAAGAAGTAATATAAACTTGCTGATTGTAAAATACTCACAATGGGCTGCTACACGGGCTTTTTACCAAATCATAGGCTTTAAACGTCCGAATCTACCTATTATTTTCTGATATATAGTAGTATGTGGGTATATATACGTTTTAGAGTGAAAAAATTTGGGCTTGGAAGACAAGAAAATAGATAGAAAACCAAACAGGCAGGGGTTTAGAGCGTTTCTGAATTCTTGAAATAAGAGAGGGGTGCACCTCTCTATATAGACCAGGGAGCCTCCACTCTACCTGTTGCTACCGTAGGTAGAGGTGCAGCTCCACATGGTGTGGGCCCCATGGCGGGTTCTATTATCTCGAAGTACGTGCACTCTGAGCAACGCGAGGTCTGATTAGAAACTTTCTAACTTTTGATCGGAGCGTCCGTTTGAGGCGTGCTATACCTTTTCGGAAAGCCCTCACTGAGAGTGTCACAATGAAATGGGATAAAACATTTTCCAAGTCTAAGAAGATGAGTTCATAACCAGGTCTTCGATTCCCCGCAGTTTATCCGTTGAGCTGTCTTGCGCTGTTTGCACTCGGGATCATCGTTATGGTTCGTTTTGACCTTGGTCACATCAATTTAGCTTGAGTTTGATTGAATCAACTTAGAGTTAAAAAATAACCAATTTTCCCCTCACGAGGTTGCCTTTAATGTCGGCATGGCCTTCGATTGTCTTTCTAGGGTTGTTTCCAAGATTTGGATCCCATTCGAGTCTGTTTGTCCTCAGTGTTGTCTCTGAGGTTGACTTGGTCACTCCAGGTTTTCCTCTGGAGATGTTGTGATGCTTCAAGATTGGTTCTAAAGTTGACCTGATCTCCCGGGTTGAGACCGGGGATGACCTGTACTTCCCGAGTTGAGATCGAGGCTGACCTGTACCTCCCAGGTCGAGACCGGGGCTGACCTGTACCTCCCGAGTTGGGACGGGGCCTGATTTGTATCTCCTAATTTGAGACCAGGGTTGACCTGTACCTCCCGGGTTGAGACCGGGGCTGACTTGTACCTCTCGAGTTGAGACCGGGGCTGACCTGTACCTCCCGGGTTGAGACCGGGGATGATTTGTATCTCCCGGGATAAGACCGGGGCTAATTTATATCTCCCGGGTTGAGACCGGGGCTGATCTGTACCTCCCAGGTTGAGACCGGGGCTGATTTATATCTCCCGGGTTAAGACCGGGGCTGACCTGTTCCTTTTGGGTTAAGATCGGGGCTTACCTGTACCTCCCGGGTTGAGACCGAGGCTGACCTATACCTCTCAGGTTGAGACCGGGGCTGACCTGTACCTCCTGGGTCGAGACTGGGGCTGACCTGTACCTTCCGGGTTGAGACCTGGGCTGATTTATATCTCCCGGGTTAAGACCGGGGCTGAGTTGTACCTCCCGGGTTGAGACCAAGGCCGATTTGTATCTCCCTAGTTGAGACCGGGGTTGACCTGTATCTCCCGGGTTGAGACTGGGGTTGAGTTGATGGCCTGATATTGAGACCGGGGTTGATTTGATGTCCCGGTATTGAGACCGGGGTTAATTGATGGCTCGATATTGAGACCGGGGTTGATTTGATGGCCCGATATTGAGATCGAGGTTGATTTAATAGTCTAGTATTGAGACCGGAGTTGAGTTAAAAAGACAGTTTTGCCCTCCTACAGTGTTAGTAACAGGGAAAGAAAATTTTGAGTGTCTACAATATATATTTTCTTACGGGACTGGGATGTGCTGCTGTAAAGGCTCAGATATAGTATCTTTTGACGATGTCTGAATTGATAAGTTGTGGAAATTCTTCGTCATCCATTTCTTGCAATCTGAGGGCTCCTCCTGACAACACTTCTTTGATAATGAAATGGCCTTCCCAGTTTGGGGCGAATTTTCCTTTGGCTTCATCTTGATTTGAGATGACCTTTTTCAGCACCAAGTCATTTTCTTTGAATTGATGAAGTCAGACCTTTTTGTTGTAGGACCGAGCAATCCTTTGCTGATATAATTGGCCATGAAATATGGCAACAACCCTTTTCTCATCTATCAGAGCTAATTGGTTGTACCGGTCTTGCAGCCACTGGTCTTCTTCCATATGGGCATCTATTAACACTCTTATTAATGCCATTTCCACTTCAATAAGAAGTATTGCTTCCATGCCATAGACCAATAAATAGGGGGTAGCCCTAGTAGAAGTGCGCATTGATGTTTTGTATGCTAACAGAGTCAGAGGCAGTAAGTTAGGCCATCCTTTTTGATTGGCGGACATCTTTTACATGATCTTCTTGAAATTTTTTTTGTTGCTTCCAAACACCGTTCATCTTAGGCCGGAAGATGATGGAATTAAGATGCTTGATGTGGAATTTGCTACATAATTCCTTCATCATTTGATTGTTCAGATTCTTGGCATTATCTGATAATATCACTTCTGGTTGTCCGTATCGACAGTTTACATTATTTTTGATGAAACTGATTATAACCTCGTTGGTGACTTTGGGAAAGGAGGCAGCTTCCACCCACTTGATAAAGCAGTCTATCATTGTAAAGATGAACCTATGACCGTTATTGGCTTTGGGCTCTATTGACCCAATCACGTCCATTCCCCAAATGGAAAAAGGTTATGGCAAACTCAAACAATGTAGTTCGTTTGGAGGAGCATGGTCGACATTTCCATGGATTTGACATTGATAGCATCTCTTGACGTGATTATCACAGTATGCTTTGAGAGAGATCCAATAATATCATGTTCTTAATATCTTCTTGGTAAGTAGGGGACCGCTGCTGTGTGTCCCACACACTCCACCGTGCACTTCATTTATAAGCCTCTGATCTCGGTCTTTATCTAGGCATCTTAAAGGGCCAATTCCATAATCTCTTTTGTAGAGAGCATCTCCACTTAAGTAGAATTTCATGGCCATTTTATGAATTCGCTTTCTTTCAGCTTGGCTTGCCCTAGTGGGTGTGGATCTATCCCGTAGATATTCTTTGATATCCTGGTGCCAGGGCTGTTGGATGGGAGGTAGTTCATCTGATATTTCTCTGATGTAATTTCCATAGGCTGGTGCCATCTGGCTTGCGAATTTGATCTCAGGAATTCCTCTCCTTGCGGTAATACTGATTAAGGAAGCCAAGGTTGCTAGTGCATATGCGAAATTATTTCGATTCTGAGGAATGCGGATGAAGGCTATATCTTCAAACTCCATAGCCATCTTGGTAGCCTACCGATGGTAGGGCAGCAACTGTAATTCTTTGGTGTGATATGTCTCGGTGGTTTTTTTAATGACCAGGTCGGAATCTCCAAAGACTGCTAAACATCTGATACCCATTAATCGGGCCAATTTAAATCCCATTATATAGCCTTCATATTCGGTCTTGTTGTTAGTGTTAACAAACTGTAGCTTTGTGGCCATGGGATACTGTTCTCCAATGATGGATACAAGAACTGCTCCTGCTCCCGCGCCTTCTATGTTTACAGCACCGTCGAAGTACAGCTTCCAAAATTGGCCTGTATCTTCTCAATGGTTTTGATGAACTGTCATTACACCGTCATCAGGGAAATAAGTTTCCAAAGGTTCGAAGCGCCCTGATGGAGCTTCGGCAAGTTGATCTGCAATTTCTTGACCCTTAATGGCTTTTATGTTACATAGATGATGTCGAACTGCTGAAGGATGAGCTGCCATCTTGAAAGTCGATAATTTAACATGGGCTTGTTAAAATGTATTTCAAAGGATCCATACGGGATATAAGATAGGTTGTGTGCCCATGGAGGTAATGTTGTAACCTCATGGCAGCCCATGCTAAAGCGTAGCATGTCTTTTTAATCAAAGTGTATTTCTATTCACAACTACTGAACCTTTTGTTGAGGTAATAGATGGCTCTTTCCTTGCCTCTATCATCTTTCTGCCCCAGCATGCAGCCCGTGGCATTGGAATTGACTAATATGTATATGAAAAGTGGAATTTTATCCCTTGGAGGAACCAAAACAGGAGCTTCAATCAACTATTTCTTAATGGCGAGGAAGACTTTTTGCCAATCTTCATTCCACTTTCCTGAGGAATTTTTCCTTAATAACTTGAAAATGGGCTCACAAGTTGTTGTAAGTTGAGAGATGAATCGACTCATGAAATTGATTCTTCCCAGAAACCCTCAAATTTCCTTCTCTGTCTAGGGTACAGGCATCTCGGTAATGGCTTTAATCTTTGCTAGATCTAGCTCAATGCCTCTATTACTCACTAGAAAGCCCAAAAATTTATCGAATTTAACACCAAAAGCACACTTAGCTGGGTTCAGCTTCAAGTTATATTTTCGAATTCAGTTAAATAACTTTCTGAGATGGACGGTGTGCTCATCTTCCTTTCTGGATTTGACGATGATATCATCCACATAAACCTCTAACTCTTTGTGTATCATACCATGGAATAGGGCCATCATGGCTCTTTTGATATGTGGCACCAGCATTGGTAAGGCCAAAAGCTAGTCGCCGATAGCAGAAGGTTCCCAGGGAGTGATAAAGGCAGTTTTCTCTCTTTCTTCTTCAACAACCATGATTTGATGATATCCGGCAAAATAATCAGCAAATGAGTATATGTCGAATTGTGTCGTGTTATCTATTAAGATGTGGATGAAAGGTACTGGGAAGTTATCTTTAAGACTAGCCTTGTTTAAATCCCGATAATCCACACATACTCGTACCATCCCTCCGGGTTTAGGCACAGGAACCACATTGGATAGCCATTCAGGGTAAGTTGATACCATGATAATGCCTGCTTTGAATTGTTTGACAATTTCTTTTTCAACTTTTAGGCTCCACTCAGGCTTAAGTCTTCTTAGTTTTTGTTTTACTGGTTTAAACCCTTCTTTGATGGGCAGTCGATGAATGATAGTAGGGGATAGATGATGGCATTTATAGAAGTATGCTAAGAAATGATCATGTATAATGTACTGATTTTGGTATATGAATATAAATGATTTTACTAAGAAGGTGTTATATAATTGTTGCATTAAATAAATACTTAAAGAATATAACGAGATAATAATATGAAGTTTTGTGATACAAAAAATGTCACCCAAACGTAGACAACCAACATTAAAAGAATCAGTCAATAATGAGAGGGATCAAGTATACCCTATACAACTATTATCTAACTTGTTAGGAGAAGCCCTTCGAGGGAGAAACAATGAACCCGTGCGTACCAATTCCCAAATGGTTTTGGTAACTAATTTGAAAGATTTTAAAAGTGTAGGACCTTCAGAATTTAGGGGAACTACCGATCCTATCGAGGCACAAATTTGGATCAAGGAGATGGAGAAATCATTTATCATTGCTCGTGTGGGAAATGACCAAAAGACCGCGTACACTACCTATATGATGAAGGGCGAAGCAAACTTCTGGTGGGAAGCAGATCAACAGAGAGCGGGACAAGGAATTATATCGCGGGAGAGGTTCAAGACACTGTTCTTCGAGTATTACTTTCCAAAGAGCATACAGAACTGAATGGAAGTTAAGTTTTTGGAACTGAAGCAAGGAGAGATGACAGTGGCCCAATACGCGACAAGATTTAACGAACTCGTGTGTTTTTCATCACACCAAGTAGATACGGAAGAGAGGAAGGCTCGATGTTTTGAACTAGGGCTGAAACCGTGGTTGTTCAACAAAGTATCAGTTCTCCAAATCGATTCGTTTGATACACTATTGGAGAAGGCTATCATAGCTGAAAGAGGTAGCAAGGCTCTGAGCCAATACAACAAAGAGAAAAAGAACAAGAATAGCGGAGGAGAAAGTCGTGGAGGAAGTAGTAGTGGGGGGAAGTAACTTAGGAAAAAGCAAATGGAACAACAACAACAACAACAACAACAACAACAACAATTAGATGGGAAGTCACCAGGGAGGATTTAAGAAACAAACTGAGGCGTGTCCAAAATGTGGAAAGAGTCATCAAGGGGAATGTTGGAAGGGGCGCAACGTCTGTTATAACAGTAGCCAGGAGGGGCATATTTCTCCAATTGCCCAAAATCGAAGAAAATCAGAGGATGTTTTGCTTGTAGATCGACAGAGCATCAGCATAAAGACTGCCCAAAGAAAGGGAACAACGAAGGAAGTGGTAATCATGGAAGAGGCAGTAAGCTAATGATTGGTGGACCAGCGCAGCCCAACCGATCGACTGTCAAAACTTTTAACATGACAGTCCAGGACGCAGTAGCTGTGACGGACGTGGTGTCAGGTATTATCCCAATTAATAATATAAATGCCTATATATTATCTAATTCGAGTGCTGCCTGTTCCTTTGTATCTAAAGAATTTGCTAGTCGATTAAATTTACCCCAAGAACGATTAGAGAATCCTTTGAATATAGAAGTTGTGAATAAAGAAGTAATCCCCATGGAATTCATTTACCAAAATTGTTGTTCAGAAATTAGGGGACATAAACTAAGCATAGACTTGATTCGGATAAGATTGGGAGAATTCGATATAATATTAGGAATGGATTGGTTATATAACCACGCTGCGATAATTGACTGTCAAAAGAAAAGTATGAACCTTCAGACTCTAAACCGGTCTAAGGTAGTGTTTTATGGTAGCTCATCGCTCGGACAATCATGTTGCCTCACGATGATGCAGGCCAAGGAGTTGTTAAGGAAGGGATGTGTAGGTTATTTAGCCTATATCGTAGATACTCATAGAACGGGAGTAAAAATAAAGAATATATCAGTAGTGAGAGAATTTCAAGATATATTTCTCAACGATTTGCCCGATCTTCAGCCTGACAGAGAAATCAAATTCGTAGTAGACTTAGCACTGGGAACTGCACCGATTTTGAAAGCCCCATATCGTATGGTGCCAGTAGAAATGAAGGAATTTATGATACAACTGCAAGAATTACTCGACAAAGGGTATATTCAGCCGAGTGTGTCTCTCTGGGTAGCACCAGTGTTGTTTGTCAAGAAGAAAGATGGATCGATGAGGCTCTATATCGACTACCAAGAGTTGAACAGAGTGAAGATTAAGAATAGATATTCGTTGCCAAGAATAGATGACCTTTTTGATCAATTGAAGGGAAAGAATTATTTTTCGAAGATAGATCTGCGAATGGGATATCATCAGTTGAAGGTATGAAAGAAAGACATACCAAAGACGGCGTTCCGCGCTAGGGACATTACAAATTTCTTGTGATGTCATTCGGGTTAACTAATGCCCCAGCAGCATTCATGGACTTGATGAATTGAGTTTTCAAACTATATTTGGATAAGTTTTTTGTAGTTTTCATTGACAACATTTTGATTTACTCAAAGACCAAGGACGAACACGCTGAACATCTAAAGATGGTATTAGAAGCATTGAGACGAGAGAAGATGTACGCAAAATTTTCTAAATGTGAATTTTGGATGGAGAAGGTCCAATTTTTAGGGCACGTGATAGACAAGGATGGAATTTTAGTAGATCTTGAAAAAGTGGAGGCGGTGAGTAATTAGGAGTAGCCGAAGATGCAAACGGAAGTATGAAGTTTCTTAGGGTTAGCCGGGTACTATCGAAGATTCATCCAAGATTTTTCTAAGATAGCAACCCCGTTGACCAATCTAACAAGGAAGACAGTGAAGTACGTATGGACGAAAAAGTGAGAAGAAAGTTTCAAGGAGTTAAAGAAGAGGTTGAGTGAGGCACATGTATTATCATTACTAGATGATACAGGAGGTTTTGTGGTGTATAGTGATGCTTCGCACAAAGGTCTTGGTTGTGTGATAATGTAACATGGCAAGGCCATTGCGTATGTGTCACGACAGTTGAAAGATTATGAGAAACGATACCCTACCCATGACTTAAGTTAGCGGCGGTAGTTTTTGCATTGACGATTTGGATGCATTATTTGTATGGAGAAAAATGTGAGATATATAAGACCACAAGAGTCTGAAATATATCTTCACACAGAAGGAGTTGAACATGCGACACAGGAGGTGGTTGGAATTAATCAAAGATTACGACTGCAAAATTCTTTATCACCCGAGAAAGGCAAACGTAGTAGCTGACGTATTGAGTAGGAAAGGAAGGGAGAATTTGCTCAAATTAACAGCTCAAGAAGAACTAATAAGAGAAATAGAAAGATTGGAAATAGAAATGAAGGAACCCAAAAAGCCCAAAAGGAAGTTATTTGTAATTGGAGCTCATCCGACGTTGTTTGATAAAATAAAAGAATCACATGAGAAAGATAAAGAGAGCAAAAAGATAAAGAAAATGATAGCAGAAAATGAGGAAGAAAACTTCAAGATGGATAAGGACTGTATATTGAGATTCGAAGATCGAGTATGGGTGCCGACCGTAGCTGAATTGAGAGAGGGGATTTTACACGAGGTGCATAATACGGCATATTCTATTCACCTAGGGAGTACAATTATACGTAAAGGAAATCATTTCGCGACATAGAGTGTCGATGTCAATTGTCTTCGATCAAGATCCGCACTTCACCTCGAATTTTTGGAAGAGCTTTAAAGAGAGGATGGGAACACAGCTGGAATTGAGCATTGCTTATCACCCTCAAACTGACGGACAGAGTGAACGAACTAGACAAACGTTAGAGGACATGCTTAGAGCTTACGTGATGGATTTCAAAGGGAAATGGGATGATCACTTACCCTTAGTAGAATTTGCTTATAATAATAGCTATCATGCCAGTATCGGTATGCCACCATATAAAGCTCTTTACGGAAGGAAGTGCAGAAAACCATTGTGTTGGGATGAAGTCGGTGAACAACCACTTTTGGGACCGAAAGTAGTTCAACAAATAGCAGATGTGGTGACAACAATAAGAGCCAGACTGGTAGCAGCTCAAGATCGGCAAAAGAAATACGTAGATTCATATCGTCAGAGCCGAGATTTTGAAGTCGATAGTTTTATATTTTAAAAGTGTCTCCCTAGAAAGGGAAGATAAGATTCGGTAAGAAAGAGAAATTGAGTCCGAGGTTCATAGGACCGTTTGAAGAATTGAAGAGATTAGGCGAAGTGGCATACAAGGTAGCTTTACCACCTGAACTGGAACACATCCACAACGTGTTTCATATTTCCGTGCTACGACCATACAAGCCTAACTATAAGCATGTGATATCCTATGAGCCCATTCAAGTAAAAAAGAATTTGTCATATGAAGAAATTCATATCCAGATAGTAGATAGGAAAGAATAAACATTAAGAACTAAAGTTATATCTTCAGTAAAAGTAATTTGGCGAAACCACAACGCCAAGGAGGCTACGTGGGAATTAGAAGATAAGATGAGGAGGGACTGTCCCCATCTGTTTGTGTAACCTTGTACCAATTCCTAGGACAGAATTTTATAAGGGGGGATGATGTAATATCCATGAATTCTATAATGATATTAATATTGAGAATAAAAATGTTTGAATATTTATGATTGAATACATATATAATTATGTGTGGCATGAAATGTGATAATTCAATTAAATTGAATTAAGTATGTGATAAGTAAGTAATGTGGTGGAGATAATGATAAGCTTAAGTTTAGCTTAATGTGATACGCCTAGTGTGGCATGATGATGGAATAAGTAATTGTTTAATTAAATAAATGAAGAAATGATTAAGTAATATGATGGACTAATTTTATTATTATTTAATTAATTGTTGTTATGTGCAATTACATGTGTTGTGTGGATATATAAATATTGAATACAATAAAGTTGCCTCATGCATAAAATATAAGATGTGACATTATTATGTGAATAGTTATTATATAAGACTATATAGTAAAAATAAGCTTGAGTTGTGTAAATTACTAAGCTTGTATAAATGAGCGCTTGTGTGACATAATGATTCATGGTGAATCAATTAAATGTGTATTTTAAAAGTATGAAAGAAAGTTAATTTTTAGAAAATAAATATGTGATATCAATTATCATTATAATATTTGGGTGTAATTGAAATAATAAGTTTTATAGAAAATAATGGGTTGTTAGTACCCAACTAAGTTATATTATAACTCAATTCAAATCTTATTTGGACTAACCCAATGTACATGGATTATATGATTATATATGTTTGTATATATGTAATGTATGAGTATACTTACATATATGTGGGTGCATATATATAACTATATATATATATATATATATATGTGTGTGTGTGTGTGTGTGTGTGTAGGTGCCCATAACTTAACTTATTGTAGTAATATTAAGTCATTAGAATTGACCTTAGCGGCCCAAAAAGGAAGTAATTTTAGTATGATGTGGTCCAAATTGGTAGTGCATACTAAATAAAATGCATGTCCCAAAATCATTGTCCCAATTTCTTCTTCAGCCGTGTGTTAGGCCAATGGCCTATAGCTATGCTGCTTCATATCAGAGTTTGCAAATGATGGTTGAGGGTGTGGGTTGATGGGAGCAGGTAATACTTTCCACCCACTTCTTCTTAACCATCATCTTCTTCTATCTTCTCTTGGGCTAATTTATTGTGCAAAATCCAACTTTGGGCAATAACTTCTCAATAAATTGAAACTCCCCTCTTCAATAATCAAGTTGCTAAATTGTCTGATAAGTGCAAATATAGAGTGTGAGTTCTATTAATTAAGAGGGAGCAATCTGAATTTGAATCAAGTTTGATAATTCAACCTCAAAGAGGTAATGTTCATATTCATGTTCTTAATTTCAAGTTTGACAAATTCTAGGAATTTTATGAATTACTTATGGATTGGTTTGTAAGTTGTTATCATGATGTTAACTGAGTTCCAGGAGTGGTGCAGCTGCGCCACTTCTGCAGTTCAAAACAGCGCAGCTGCGGCAGTGCACCAGAAATGGATACTGTCTTTTTGTTGTAATGTGATATCTCTAGCATGTTAGTTTGACTTAGTTATGCATGAAATAGGTCTGATATGTGGTGTAGAGTCCCTTTGCATATCATGAGTTGCTTTAGTTTCTTAATGTATATTTTCTAAAGAAAACTTAAAACTTTGAAAACGAACTTGGTGAAACTTGTGTAGATTAAGTTCTGACCTTGTTAGCATGTGTATATGGCTTAGTAATGTATGAAATGTGATTCAAAGTTTCCTTGCAAGTACATAACTAGGCAAGTGTGTGATAAATGTATATAAATGTTTGATATATATGTCAAATATGTGTGACTAATGTATACCTATACATACTTAAATAGGATAATATAGTTCATTGAGGTCGTATTAAGCTATAAGTTGGTAATCGACGCAAAAGGCAAGTTCCCTAACTTACACAACTTTGAATATTATGCAAGTTTTGAATTATTGTTATATCAATCATATCTATATTGAGCAAATATTTATACGAGTACAAATCGCTATTTATATTCTAAAATTTGATTTAAATTATATTCTTGAATCATGATGAAAGCATTGAACTTATAAATTGCTCTCAAATGCATTATGAAAGTTGTCTAATCATTTGATTCGACTAGACTAATATCAAGTTTTAGAAAATGATCCAAACCAATTATTTTGGTGCGAAATCTTATAAATCTGCTGAGATGAAAAAGCCTCATAGAAGGGGATATATCATTATTATGTTGGGTGACCAACACACACATGAACATCATGTTTAAATGTTATGCATAACGTAGGGTACTTCAGACTGATTACCTATTGTACTTGTTTATATTGAATTGTCAGTGTAATACTGTAATTCTAGCAGGAGTTCGTGGTCCATAGTGACTACTCAGTGTCTAATATTCTTTAACGTTAAAAAGTGTTGAAAACATTTGAATTTCGATAATAATATTTCAGTCCATAGCGGCTCTTATTTCAATTCAGAGGACGCAAATTTTGGAATAGTTGATATTTCTGGATTTCAACATTATCTTTTAATTCCTGAGATATCATTTACCGTTTATACCCTTGTGATTATGGACTTTATATTATACTTGTTCCACTTTCTTGTTATATTACTTGCTGGGAAAATTTGGCGCTCATTCTTACTTTCCTTAAATATATTAGCTAAGCAGAGCAGGGCGGTACCTTAGAAATGATAAGGGAAAGGGCAGGCTACGGAGTTAGTTTTAGTTCCCTATGCTAGAAGTTTATTATTGTTATATGTAATAATACTTATTAGTATTCTGTATTAGGTTATGTTTGGATTAAGTCGTGTAATATATAGTAATGGTTGCGAGACTTGGGACGAGAATATTTAGATTATATAATGTAAATTATTTTATTATTCCGTTGTTCGAGATAGTATTATGATTTAGAGATAGAACGCTGAAGCATCAGATTCGAGGTATATATATCTGAATTTGGGGGCGTCGTAAGATCTATCAGGTTGCCATTTGTGACTGAAAACTGTATTGATTCAAGAAGGCATGAGCTACTCTTCTTAGCTATGATTTTAGCATTGTCAAGATCTGGCGTACCATCGCTGGCTTCTCCACTCAGACTTTTCATAGAATAGCTGCATTCTCAGCTTCTCATCCTCTGCAGTAGGACCCGAAGTCTCAATATACACCTTCAGATGGGTATAAGGATCTCCTAACACGTTGTACTTTTAAAATCTGGGACTTGGAATTTGTCAGGATAACGAGCCCCAGGGAAGATGCATAGATCTGATTAATTGACACTTCTATATGTCCCAGTCCCTTTGATTGACCGGATGGTTTCTTCCATTTATTGAACTTTCTTCCTAATATCACCAGTTCCTCGATCATTCTTGAGATTGGTGATTCATAGGTTTTGTTGGTTCCTTCACTAGAACAAGGTTCAGGTATCTGAATTTCCACCTTTTATCAAACACTTTGACTGTCCCTTGCTTGGAGGACTCCGGTTGAGTTTGATTCTTTGGTTCTTGAGTGGTTTTGAGTTATTCTTTAACTTGATAGCCACTTCTGTTATCTACTTTTTAAGTTCCTCGAATTCATCTTGGGACACTGGGACGGATTCATGTGAGGCACTTTCAGCCATGTCTGAAGATGGGCTTTGTGCCTTTTAGACTTTGATCTAGTAATAGGACCAATTTTAAAAAAAGAGTATGTAGTTTAGTTTTGATGAACGCTAACAGTATGCATACTATGCAATGTGTTAGTTTTAGGGTTTTTTAATAATTTCCTGCAAAAATAAAGGTTAGTTATTTTGATGACAGGATAAGATGACAGAGATATGACATTTAATATCTTGACAGGATTTAATAATTTACATGGAATTGATATTTGACATAGAATTAAAAGGGAAAGGCATGAAGAGACTTCACTTCGCGTTTGGTTTATCAGAGGCTGACCTATCTTAGGTTACTCTCACGGGCTTTTCGGCATGAAGGTTCCCAGATTATCGCAATCTACTAGATGGAAAATTAATCTGATCTTTCAATTGGAGCGGATCTGAGTGGCGCCTTTCCTGAGCCTCGCGGGATTATGCTCCTCTTTAGTATAGTAATCGGTCACAGAAGGGTTTACCTCCTGGTGGAGGAATCACACAACATGCATTCATATATATTCATCGCATCACACCGTATGCAATATGATGACATTATGCAAAGCACTAATATAAAGTGATGTAAATAAAGTATTCATTCACATACATTTAATATAAAGAACACATTTATCACACACATGCAGATAAAAAGGAATTGAAAAGATTGAAATGCGGCTTAAGCCCTCTACTGTCCTCAGCGGAGTCGCCACCTGTCGACGCCGGGGAGAATTCTGATTTCCTAAGTTTGTTCTTCTACCATTATCTTGCTAGGTTGATTTATTTGTTTAAAGGGTGAGATTTTGGGAAACGACCGACATATATGTCAACGATTTTGAAATGATTTATTTTATGATTGGGCTGAATTGGACAGAGCCGCCAGTTGGTATGAGTTTAAAAGGTTGTACCAACTCAACCAGATTTTGAAAGGTTTTCGCAATATAGCCCAATATGTTACTCCGTTTAATTGTTCTGGAACCCGAGTTCATAGA
>JAINUT010002792.1:0-55553 GCA_020205555.1 Panax stipuleanatus
TGGTTCTCTAAATTGTCGAAGAAAGAGGTGATTAGGAGTCCTATTACTTCGTTCTAGTTTGATTGGCATCAAAAGGGCAATCCCTTACTATCGCGTTCAAAATGGATGCGCACATCTCACAAGTCTTCATTTAGGAGATATTCTATTATTTCATTGGTTCTCTAAATTTGTCAAAGAAAGAGGTGATTAGATTCTTATTAGTTGGTTCTAGTTCGATTAGCATCAAAAGGAGTTAATCACATGACTATCGCGTTCAAAACGATGCGTACATCTCACATAATTCTTCATTTAGGGAGAGGTTCTATTTGTTTCATTGGTTCTCTCCAATTGTCAAAAAATGAGGTCATTACAGTTCTATTTCTCCGTTCTAGTGAGATTGGAATCAAAAGGAGCAATCTCATGACTATCGGGTTCAAAACGATGCGTACATCTCACACAAGTCTTCTTTTAGGAAGACCCTTCTAATTGTTTTTATTGGTTCGCTAAAATTGTCACAGAAAAAGGTTATTATGAGTCCTATTAGTTCGTTCTAGTTTGATTAGTATCAAAAGGAGCAATCCCATGACTAACACGTTCAAAACGATGCGTACATCTCACACAAGTCTTCTTTTATGGAGACCTTTAAATTGTTTCATTGGTTCTCTAAAATTGTCGAAGAAAGAGGTGATTAGGAGTCCTATTACTTCGTTCTAGTTTGATTAGCATCAAAAGGAACAATCCCACGGCTATCGCGTTCAAAACGATGCGTAAATCCCTCACAAGTCTTCATGTTGGAAGACATTCTTATTTTTTCATTGGTTGTCTCAAATTGTCAAAGAAATAGGAGATTAGGAGTCTTATTTCTTCGTTTTAGTTTTATTGGCAACAAAACGAGCAATCTCATGAATATCACGTTCAAAACGATGCGCAAATCTCAAACAAGTCTTCATTTAGGGAGACGTTGTTATTGTTTCATTGGTTCTGTCAAATTATCAAAGAAAGGGGTGATTACGAGTTCTATTACTTCATTCTTGTTTGATTAGCATCAAAAGAAGCAATTCTATGATTATCACGTTCAAAACGTTGCCTACAACAACTCACACAAGCCCACATTTTGGGAGACCTTCTAATTGTTTCATAGATTTTCTCAAATTGTCAATGAATGAGGTGATTACGAGTTCTATTACTTGGTTCAAGTTAGATTGGCATCAACAAGAGCAATCCCATGACTATCTCATTCGAAACGATACGTGCATCTCACACAGGACTTCATTTAAGGGAGACCTTCTTATCGTTTCATTGGTTTTCTAAAATTGTCAAGAAATAGGTGATTAGGAATCCTATTAGTTTGTTCTAGTTTGATTAGCATTAAAAGGAGTAATTCCATAGCTATCGCTTTCAAAACGATGCGTACATCTCACACAAGTCTTCATGTAGGTAGACCTTCTTATTGTTTCATTGGTTGTCTCAAATTGTCATAGAAAGTTAAGAGTCCTATTTGGTCGTTCTAGATTTATTTGCATTAACAGGAGCAATGCCATAACTATCCCGTTTAAAATGATGCGTACATCTCACACAAGTCTTCATATAGGGAGACATTTTTGTTGTTTCATTGGATCTGTTAAATTGTTGAAGAAAAAGGTGATTAAGAGTCCTATTACTTCATTAAAGATTGATTAACATCAAAAGGAGTAATCACATGACTATCACGTTAAAAATGATGCGTACATCTCACACAAGTCTTCATTTAAGGAGACCTTCTAATTGTTTCATAGGTTCTCTCAAATTGTCAAAGAATGAGGTGGTAAGAGTTCTATTTCTTCGTTCTAGTTTGATTGGCATCAAAAGGAGCAATCCCATTACTATCGCGTTCAAAATGATGCGCACATCTCACACAAGTCTTCATTTAGGGAGATATTTCTATTATTTCATTGGTTCTCTAAATTTGTCAAAGAAAGAGGTGATTAGGATTCTTATTAGTTGGTTCTAGTTCGATTAGCATCAAAAGGATTAATCACATGACTATCGCGTTCAAAACGATGCGTACATCTCACATAAGTCTTCATTTAGGGAGAGGTTCTATTTGTTTCATTGGTTCTCTCCAATTGTCAAAAAATGAGGTCATTACAAGTTCTATTTCTCCGTTCTAGTGAGATTGGAATCAAAAGGAGCAATCTCATGACTATCGGGTTCAAAACGATGCGTACATCTCACACAAGTCTTCTTTTAGGAAGACCTTCTAATTGTTTTATTGGTTCTCTAAAATTGTCACAGAAAAAGGTTATTATGAGTCCTATTAGTTCGTTCTAGTTTGATTAGTATCAAAAGGAGCAATCCCATGACTAACACGTTCAAAACGATGCGTACATCTCACACAAGTCTTCTTTTATGGAGACCTTTAAATTGTTTCATTGGTTCTCTAAAATTGTCGAAGAAAGAGGTGATTAGGAGTCCTATTACTTCGTTCTAGTTTGATTAGCATCAAAAGGAACAATCCCACGGCTATCGCGTTCAAAACGATGCGTAAATCCCTCACAAGTCTTTATGTTGGAAGACATTCTTATTTTTTTCATTGGTTGTCTCAAATTGTCAAAGAAATAGGAGATTAGGAGTCTTATTTCTTCGTTTTAGTTTTATTGGCAACAAAACGAGCAATCTCATGAATATCACGTTCAAAACGATGCGCAAATCTCAAACAAGTCTTCATTTAGGGAGACGTTGTTATTGTTTCATTGGTTCTGTCAAATTATCAAAGAAAGGGGTGATTACGAGTTCTATTACTTCATTCTTGTTTGATTAGCATCAAAAGAAGCAATTCTATGATTATCACGTTCAAAACGTTGCCTACAACAACTCACACAAGCCCACATTTTGGGAGACCTTCTAATTGTTTCATAGATTTTCTCAAATTGTCAATGAATGAGGTGATTACGAGTTCTATTACTTGGTTCAAGTTAGATTGGCATCAACAAGAGCAATCCCATGACTATCTCATTCGAAACGATACGTGCATCTCACACAGGACTTCATTTAAGGAGACCTTCTTATCGTTTCATTGGTTTTCTAAAATTGTCAAAGAAATAGGTGATTAGGAATCCTATTAGTTTGTTCTAGTTTGATTAGCATTAAAAGGAGTAATTCCATAGCTATCGCTTTCAAAACGATGCGTACATCTCACACAAGTCTTCATGTAGGTAGACCTTCTTATTGTTTCATTGGTTGTCTCAAATTGTCATAGAAAGTTAAGAGTCCTATTTGGTCGTTCTAGATTTATTTGCATTAACAGGAGCAATGCCATAACTATCCCGTTTAAAATGATGCGTACATCTCACACAAGTCTTCATATAGGGAGACATTTTTGTTGTTTCATTGGATCTGTTAAATTGTTGAAGAAAAAGGTGATTAAGAGTCCTATTACTTCATTAAAGATTGATTAACATCAAAAGGAGTAATCACATGACTATCACGTTAAAAATGATGCGTACATCTCACACAAGTCTTCATTTAAGGAGACCTTCTAATTGTTTCATAGGTTCTCTCAAATTGTCAAAGAATGAGGTGGTAAGAGTTCTATTTCTTCGTTCTAGTTTGATTGGCATCAAAAGGAGCAATCCCATTACTATCGCGTTCAAAATGATGCGCACATCTCACACAAGTCTTCATTTAGGGAGATATTTCTATTATTTCATTGGTTCTCTAAATTTGTCAAAGAAAGAGGTGATTAGGATTCTTATTAGTTGGTTCTAGTTCGATTAGCATCAAAAGGATTAATCACATGACTATCGCGTTCAAAACGATGCGTACATCTCACATAAGTCTTCATTTAGGGAGAGGTTCTATTTGTTTCATTGGTTCTCTCCAATTGTCAAAAAATGAGGTCATTACAAGTTCTATTTCTCCGTTCTAGTGAGATTGGAATCAAAAGGAGCAATCTCATGACTATCGGGTTCAAAACGATGCGTACATCTCACACAAGTCTTCTTTTAGGAAGACCTTCTAATTGTTTTATTGGTTCTCTAAAATTGTCACAGAAAAAGGTTATTATGAGTCCTATTAGTTCGTTCTAGTTTGATTAGTATCAAAAGGAGCAATCCCATGACTAACACGTTCAAAACGATGCGTACATCTCACACAAGTCTTCATTTATGGAGACCTTTAAATTGTTTCATTGGTTCTCTAAAATTGTCGAAGAAAGAGGTGAGTAGGAGTCCTATTACTTCGTTCTAGTTTGATTAGCATCAAAAGGAGCAATCCCATTACTATCGCGTTCAAAATGATGCGCACATCTCACACAAGTCTTCATTTAGGGAGATATTTCTATTATTTCATTGGTTCTCTAAATTGTCAAAGAAAGAGGTGATTAGGATTCTTATTAGTTGGTTCTAGTTCGATTAGCATCAAAAGGATTAATCACATGACTATCGCGTTCAAAACGATGCGTACATCTCACATAAGTCTTCATTTAGGGAGAGGTTCTATTTGTTTCATTGGTTCTCTCCAATTGTCAAAAAATGAGGTCATTACGAGTTCTATTTCTCCGTTCTAGTGAGATTGGAATCAAAAGGAGCAATCTCATGACTATCGGGTTCAAAACGATGCGTACATCTCACACAAGTCTTCTTTTAGGAAGACCTTCTAATTGTTTTATTGGTTCTCTAAAATTGTCACAGAAAAAGGTTATTATGAGTCCTATTAGTTCGTTCTAGTTTGATTAGTATCAAAAGGAGCAATCCCATGACTAACACGTTCAAAACGATGCGTACATCTCACACAAGTCTTATTTTATGGAGACCTTTAAATTGTTTCATTGGTTCTCTAAAATTGTCGAAGAAAGAGGTGATTAGGAGTCCTATTACTTCGTTCTAGTTTGATTAGCATCAAAAGGAGAATTCCCACGGCTATCGCGTTCAAAACGATGCGTAAATCCCTCACAAGTCTTCATGTTGGAAGACATTCTTATTTTTTTCATTGGTTGTCTCAAATTGTCAAAGAAATAGGAGATTAGGAGTCTTATTCTTCGTTTTAGTTTTATTGGCAACAAAACGAGCAATCTCATGAATATCACGTTCAAAACGATGCGCAAATCTCAAACAAGTCTTCATTTAGGGAGACGTTGTTATTGTTTCATTGGTTCTGTCAAATTATCAAAGAAAGGGGTGATTACGAGTTCTATTACTTCATTCTTGTTTGATTAGCATCAAAAGAAGCAATTCTATGATTATCACGTTCAAAACGTTGCCTACAACAACTCACACAAGCCCACATTTTGGGAGACCTTCTAATTGTTTCATAGATTTTCTCAAATTGTCAATGAATGAGGTGATTACGAGTTCTATTACTTGGTTCAAGTTAGATTGGCATCAACAAGAGCAATCCCATGACTATCTCATTCGAAACGATACGTGCATCTCACACAGGACTTCATTTAGGAGACCTTCTTATCGTTTCATTGGTTTTCTAAAATTGTCAAAGAAATAGGTGATTAGGAATCCTATTAGTTTGTTCTAGTTTGATTAGCATTAAAAGGAGTAATTCCATAGCTATCGCTTTCAAAACGATGCGTACATCTCACACAAGTCTTCATGTAGGTAGACCTTCTTATTGTTTCATTGGTTGTCTCAAATTGTCATAGAAAGTTAAGAGTCCTATTTGGTCGTTCTAGATTTATTTGCATTAACAGGAGCAATGCCATAACTATCCCGTTTAAAATGATGCGTACATCTCACACAAGTCTTCATATAGGGAGACATTTTTGTTGTTTCATTGGATCTGTTAAATTGTTGAAGAAAAAGGTGATTAAGAGTCCTATTACTTCATTAAAGATTGATTAACATCAAAAGGAGTAATCACATGACTATCACGTTAAAAATGATGCGTACATCTCACACAAGTCTTCATTTAAGGAGACCTTCTAATTGTTTCATAGGTTCTCTCAAATTGTCAAAGAATGAGGTGGTAAGAGTTCTATTTCTTCGTTCTAGTTTGATTGGCATCAAAAGGAGCAATCCCATTACTATCGCGTTCAAAATGATGCGCACATCTCACACAAGTCTTCATTTAGGGAGATATTTCTATTATTTCATTGGTTCTCTAAATTTGTCAAAGAAAGAGGTGATTAGGATTCTTATTAGTTGGTTCTAGTTCGATTAGCATCAAAAGGATTAATCACATGACTATCGCGTTCAAAACGATGCGTACATCTCACATAAGTCTTCATTTAGGGAGAGGTTCTATTTGTTTCATTGGTTCTCTCCAATTGTCAAAAAATGAGGTCATTACGAGTTCTATTTCTCCGTTCTAGTGAGATTGGAATCAAAAGGAGCAATCTCATGACTATCGGGTTCAAAACGATGCGTACATCTCACACAAGTCTTCTTTTAGGAAGACCTTCTAATTGTTTTATTGGTTCTCTAAAATTGTCACAGAAAAAGGTTATTATGAGTCCTATTAGTTCGTTCTAGTTTGATTAGTATCAAAAGGAGCAATCCCATGACTAACACGTTCAAAACGATGCGTACATCTCACACAAGTCTTATTTTATGGAGACCTTTAAATTGTTTCATTGGTTCTCTAAAATTGTCGAAGAAAGAGGTGATTGGGAGTCCTATTACTTCGTTCTAGTTTGATTAGCATCAAAAGGAGCAATCCCATTACTATCGCGTTCAAAATGATGCGCACATCTCACACAAGTCTTCATTTAGGGAGATATTTCTATTATTTCATTGGTTCTCTAAATTTATCAAAGAAAGAGGTGATTAGGATTCTTATTAGTTGGTTCTAGTTCGATTAGCATCAAAAAGATTAATCACATGACTATCGCGTTCAAAACGATGCGTACATCTCACATAAGTCTTCATTTAGGGAGAGGTTCTATTTGTTTCATTGGTTCTCTCCAATTGTCAAAAAATGAGGTCATTACGAGTTCTATTTCTCCGTTCTAGTGAGATTGGAATCAAAAGGAGCAATCTCATGACTATCGGGTTCAAAACGATGCGTACATCTCACACAAGTCTTCTTTTAGGAAGACCTTCTAATTGTTTTATTGGTTCTCTAAAATTGTCACAGAAAAAGGTTATTATGAGTCCTATTAGTTCGTTCTAGTTTGATTAGTATCAAAAGGAGCAATCCCATGACTAACACGTTCAAAACGATGCGTACATCTCACACAAGTCTTATTTTATGGAGACCTTTAAATTGTTTCATTGGTTCTCTAAAATTGTCGAAGAAAGAGGTGATTAGGAGTCCTATTACTTCGTTCTAGTTTGATTAGCATCAAAAGGAGAATTCCCACGGCTATCGCGTTCAAAACGATGCGTAAATCCCTCACAAGTCTTCATGTTGGAAGACATTCTTATTTTTTTCATTGGTTGTCTCAAATTGTCAAAGAAATAGGAGATTAGGAGTCTTATTTCTTCGTTTTAGTTTTATTGGCAACAAAACGAGCAATCTCATGAATATCACGTTCAAAACGATGCGCAAATCTCAAACAAGTCTTCATTTAGGGAGACGTTGTTATTGTTTCATTGGTTCTGTCAAATTATCAAAGAAAGGGGTGATTACGAGTTCTATTACTTCATTCTTGTTTGATTAGCATCAAAAGAAGCAATTCTATGATTATCACGTTCAAAACGTTGCCTACAACAACTCACACAAGCCCACATTTTGGGAGACCTTCTAATTGTTTCATAGATTTTCTCAAATTGTCAATGAATGAGGTGATTACGAGTTCTATTACTTGGTTCAAGTTAGATTGGCATCAACAAGAGCAATCCCATGACTATCTCATTCGAAACGATACGTGCATCTCACACAGGACTTCATTTAGGGAGACCTTCTTATCGTTTCATTGGTTTTCTAAAATTGTCAAAGAAATAGGTGATTAGGAATCCTATTAGTTTGTTCTAGTTTGATTAGCATTAAAAGGAGTAATTCCATAGCTATCGCTTTCAAAACGATGCGTACATCTCACACAAGTCTTCATGTAGGTAGACCTTCTTATTGTTTCATTGGTTGTCTCAAATTGTCATAGAAAGTTAAGAGTCCTATTTGGTCGTTCTAGATTTATTTGCATTAACAGGAGCAATGCCATAACTATCCCGTTTAAAATGATGCGTACATCTCACACAAGTCTTCATATAGGGAGACATTTTTGTTGTTTCATTGGATCTGTTAAATTGTTGAAGAAAAAGGTGATTAAGAGTCCTATTACTTCATTAAAGATTGATTAACATCAAAAGGAGTAATCACATGACTATCACGTTAAAAATGATGCGTACATCTCACACAAGTCTTCATTTAAGGAGACCTTCTAATTGTTTCATAGGTTCTCTCAAATTGTCAAAGAATGAGGTGGTAAGAGTTCTATTTCTTCGTTCTAGTTTGATTGGCATCAAAAGGAGCAATCCCATTACTATCGCGTTCAAAATGATGCGCACATCTCACACAAGTCTTCATTTAGGGAGATATTTCTATTATTTCATTGGTTCTCTAAATTTGTCAAAGAAAGAGGTGATTAGGATTCTTATTAGTTGGTTCTAGTTCGATTAGCATCAAAAGGATTAATCACATGACTATCGCGTTCAAAACGATGCGTACATCTCACATAAGTCTTCATTTAGGGAGAGGTTCTATTTGTTTCATTGGTTCTCTCCAATTGTCAAAAAATGAGGTCATTACGAGTTCTATTTCTCCGTTCTAGTGAGATTGGAATCAAAAGGAGCAATCTCATGACTATCGGGTTCAAAACGATGCGTACATCTCACACAAGTCTTCTTTTAGGAAGACCTTCTAATTGTTTTATTGGTTCTCTAAAATTGTCACAGAAAAAGGTTATTATGAGTCCTATTAGTTCGTTCTAGTTTGATTAGTATCAAAAGGAGCAATCCCATGACTAACACGTTCAAAACGATGCGTACATCTCACACAAGTCTTATTTTATGGAGACCTTTAAATTGTTTCATTGGTTCTCTAAAATTGTCGAAGAAAGAGGTGATTGGGAGTCCTATTACTTCGTTCTAGTTTGATTAGCATCAAAAGGAGCAATCCCATTACTATCGCGTTCAAAATGATGCGCACATCTCACACAAGTCTTCATTTAGGGAGATATTTCTATTATTTCATTGGTTCTCTAAATTTATCAAAGAAAGAGGTGATTAGGATTCTTATTAGTTGGTTCTAGTTCGATTAGCATCAAAAAGATTAATCACATGACTATCGCGTTCAAAACGATGCGTACATCTCACATAAGTCTTCATTTAGGGAGAGGTTCTATTTGTTTCATTGGTTCTCTCCAATTGTCAAAAAATGAGGTCATTACGAGTTCTATTTCTCCGTTCTAGTGAGATTGGAATCAAAAGGAGCAATCTCATGACTATCGGGTTCAAAACGATGCGTACATCTCACACAAGTCTTCTTTTAGGAAGACCTTCTAATTGTTTTATTGGTTCTCTAAAATTGTCACAGAAAAAGGTTATTATGAGTCCTATTAGTTCGTTCTAGTTTGATTAGTATCAAAAGGAGCAATCCCATTACTAACACGTTCAAAACGATGCGTACATCTCACACAAGTCTTATTTTATGGAGACCTTTAAATTGTTTCATTGGTTCTCTAAAATTGTCGAAGAAAGAGGTGATTAGGAGTCCTATTACTTCGTTCTAGTTTGATTAGCATCAAAAGGAGAATTCCCACGGCTATCGCGTTCAAAACGATGCGTAAATCCCTCACAAGTCTTCATGTTGGAAGACATTCTTATTTTTTTCATTGGTTGTCTCAAATTGTCAAAGAAATAGGAGATTAGGAGTCTATTCTTCGTTTTAGTTTTATTGGCAACAAAACGAGCAATCTCATGAATATCACGTTCAAAACGATGCGCAAATCTCAAACAAGTCTTCATTTAGGGAGACGTTGTTATTGTTTCATTGGTTCTGTCAAATTATCAAAGAAAGGGGTGATTACGAGTTCTATTACTTCATTCTTGTTTGATTAGCATCAAAAGAAGCAATTCTATGATTATCACGTTCAAAACGTTGCCTACAACAACTCACACAAGCCCACATTTTGGGAGACCTTCTAATTGTTTCATAGATTTTCTCAAATTGTCAATGAATGAGGTGATTACGAGTTCTATTACTTGGTTCAAGTTAGATTGGCATCAACAAGAGCAATCCCATGACTATCTCATTCGAAACGATACGTGCATCTCACACAGGACTTCATTTAGGGAGACCTTCTTATCGTTTCATTGGTTTTCTAAAATTGTCAAAGAAATAGGTGATTAGGAATCCTATTAGTTTGTTCTAGTTTGATTAGCATTAAAAGGAGTAATTCCATAGCTATCGCTTTCAAAACGATGCGTACATCTCACACAAGTCTTCATGTAGGTAGACCTTCTTATTGTTTCATTGGTTGTCTCAAATTGTCATAGAAAGTTAAGAGTCCTATTTGGTCGTTCTAGATTTATTTGCATTAACAGGAGCAATGCCATAACTATCCCGTTTAAAATGATGCGTACATCTCACACAAGTCTTCATATAGGGAGACATTTTTGTTGTTTCATTGGATCTGTTAAATTGTTGAAGAAAAAGGTGATTAAGAGTCCTATTACTTCATTAAAGATTGATTAACATCAAAAGGAGTAATCACATGACTATCACGTTAAAAATGATGCGTACATCTCACACAAGTCTTCATTTAAGGAGACCTTCTAATTGTTTCATAGGTTCTCTCAAATTGTCAAAGAATGAGGTGGTAAGAGTTCTATTTCTTCGTTCTAGTTTGATTGGCATCAAAAGGAGCAATCCCATTACTATCGCGTTCAAAATGATGCGCACATCTCACACAAGTCTTCATTTAGGGAGATATTTCTATTATTTCATTGGTTCTCTAAATTTGTCAAAGAAAGAGGTGATTAGGATTCTTATTAGTTGGTTCTAGTTCGATTAGCATCAAAAGGATTAATCACATGACTATCGCGTTCAAAACGATGCGTACATCTCACATAAGTCTTCATTTAGGGAGAGGTTCTATTTGTTTCATTGGTTCTCTCCAATTGTCAAAAAATGAGGTCATTACGAGTTCTATTTCTCCGTTCTAGTGAGATTGGAATCAAAAGGAGCAATCTCATGACTATCGGGTTCAAAACGATGCGTACATCTCACACAAGTCTTCTTTTAGGAAGACCTTCTAATTGTTTTATTGGTTCTCTAAAATTGTCACAGAAAAAGGTTATTATGAGTCCTATTAGTTCGTTCTAGTTTGATTAGTATCAAAAGGAGCAATCCCATGACTAACACGTTCAAAACGATGCGTACATCTCACACAAGTCTTATTTTATGGAGACCTTTAAATTGTTTCATTGGTTCTCTAAAATTGTCGAAGAAAGAGGTGATTGGGAGTCCTATTACTTCGTTCTAGTTTGATTAGCATCAAAAGGAGCAATCCCATTACTATCGCGTTCAAAATGATGCGCACATCTCACACAAGTCTTCATTTAGGGAGATATTTCTATTATTTCATTGGTTCTCTAAATTTATCAAAGAAAGAGGTGATTAGGATTCTTATTAGTTGGTTCTAGTTCGATTAGCATCAAAAAGATTAATCACATGACTATCGCGTTCAAAACGATGCGTACATCTCACATAAGTCTTCATTTAGGGAGAGGTTCTATTTGTTTCATTGGTTCTCTCCAATTGTCAAAAAATGAGGTCATTACGAGTTCTATTTCTCCGTTCTAGTGAGATTGGAATCAAAAGGAGCAATCTCATGACTATCGGGTTCAAAACGATGCGTACATCTCACACAAGTCTTCTTTTAGGAAGACCTTCTAATTGTTTTATTGGTTCTCTAAAATTGTCACAGAAAAAGGTTATTATGAGTCCTATTAGTTCGTTCTAGTTTGATTAGTATCAAAAGGAGCAATCCCATGACTAACACGTTCAAAACGATGCGTACATCTCACACAAGTCTTATTTTATGGAGACCTTTAAATTGTTTCATTGGTTCTCTAAAATTGTCGAAGAAAGAGGTGATTAGGAGTCCTATTACTTCGTTCTAGTTTGATTAGCATCAAAAGGAGAATTCCCACGGCTATCGCGTTCAAAACGATGCGTAAATCCCTCACAAGTCTTCATGTTGGAAGACATTCTTATTTTTTTCATTGGTTGTCTCAAATTGTCAAAGAAATAGGAGATTAGGAGTCTTCGTTTTAGTTTTATTGGCAACAAAACGAGCAATCTCATGAATATCACGTTCAAAACGATGCGCAAATCTCAAACAAGTCTTCATTTAGGGAGACGTTGTTATTGTTTCATTGGTTCTGTCAAATTATCAAAGAAAGGGGTGATTACGAGTTCTATTACTTCATTCTTGTTTGATTAGCATCAAAAGAAGCAATTCTATGATTATCACGTTCAAAACGTTGCCTACAACAACTCACACAAGCCCACATTTTGGGAGACCTTCTAATTGTTTCATAGATTTTCTCAAATTGTCAATGAATGAGGTGATTACGAGTTCTATTACTTGGTTCAAGTTAGATTGGCATCAACAAGAGCAATCCCATGACTATCTCATTCGAAACGATACGTGCATCTCACACAGGACTTCATTTAAGGAGACCTTCTTATCGTTTCATTGGTTTTCTAAAATTGTCAAAGAAATAGGTGATTAGGAATCCTATTAGTTTGTTCTAGTTTGATTAGCATTAAAAGGAGTAATTCCATAGCTATCGCTTTCAAAACGATGCGTACATCTCACACAAGTCTTCATGTAGGTAGACCTTCTTATTGTTTCATTGGTTGTCTCAAATTGTCATAGAAAGTTAAGAGTCCTATTTGGTCGTTCTAGATTTATTTGCATTAACAGGAGCAATGCCATAACTATCCCGTTTAAAATGATGCGTACATCTCACACAAGTCTTCATATAGGGAGACATTTTTGTTGTTTCATTGGATCTGTTAAATTGTTGAAGAAAAAGGTGATTAAGAGTCCTATTACTTCATTAAAGATTGATTAACATCAAAAGGAGTAATCACATGACTATCACGTTAAAAATGATGCGTACAGCTCACACAAGTCTTCATTTAAGGAGACCTTCTAATTGTTTCATATGTTCTCTCAAATTGTCAAAGAATGAGGTGGTAAGAGTTCTATTTCTTCGTTCTAGTTTGATTGGCATCAAAAGGAGCAATCTCATTACTATCGCGTTCAAAATGATGCGCACATCTCACACAAGTCTTCATTTAGGGAGATATTTCTATTATTTCATTGGTTCTCTAAATTTGTCAAAGAAAGAGGTGATTAGGATTCTTATTAGTTGGTTCTAGTTCGATTAGCATCAAAAAGATTAATCACATGACTATCGCGTTCAAAACGATGCGTACATCTCACATAAGTCTTCATTTAGGGAGAGGTTCTATTTGTTTCATTGGTTCTCTCCAATTGTCAAAAAATGAGGTCATTACGAGTTCTATTTCTCCGTTCTAGTGAGATTGGAATCAAAAGGAGCAATCTCATGACTATCGGGTTCAAAACGATGCGTACATCTCACACAAGTCTTCTTTTAGGAAGACCTTCTAATTGTTTTATTGGTTCTCTAAAATTGTCACAGAAAAAGGTTATTATGAGTCCTATTAGTTCGTTCTAGTTTGATTAGTATCAAAAGGAGCAATCCCATGACTAACACGTTCAAAACGATGCGTACATCTCACACAAGTCTTATTTTATGGAGACCTTTAAATTGTTTCATTGGTTCTCTAAAATTGTCGAAGAAAGAGGTGATTGGGAGTCCTATTACTTCGTTCTAGTTTGATTAGCATCAAAAGGAGCAATCCCATTACTATCGCGTTCAAAATGATGCGCACATCTCACACAAGTCTTCATTTAGGGAGATATTTCTATTATTTCATTGGTTCTCTAAATTTATCAAAGAAAGAGGTGATTAGGATTCTTATTAGTTGGTTCTAGTTCGATTAGCATCAAAAAGATTAATCACATGACTATCGCGTTCAAAACGATGCGTACATCTCACATAAGTCTTCATTTAGGGAGAGGTTCTATTTGTTTCATTGGTTCTCTCCAATTGTCAAAAAATGAGGTCATTACGAGTTCTATTTCTCCGTTCTAGTGAGATTGGAATCAAAAGGAGCAATCTCATGACTATCGGGTTCAAAACGATGCGTACATCTCACACAAGTCTTCTTTTAGGAAGACCTTCTAATTGTTTTATTGGTTCTCTAAAATTGTCACAGAAAAAGGTTATTATGAGTCCTATTAGTTCGTTCTAGTTTGATTAGTATCAAAAGGAGCAATCCCATGACTAACACGTTCAAAACGATGCGTACATCTCACACAAGTCTTATTTTATGGAGACCTTTAAATTGTTTCATTGGTTCTCTAAAATTGTCGAAGAAAGAGGTGATTAGGAGTCCTATTACTT
This sequence comes from Panax stipuleanatus, assembly GCA_020205555.1. Classification (NCBI taxonomy): domain Eukaryota; kingdom Viridiplantae; phylum Streptophyta; class Magnoliopsida; order Apiales; family Araliaceae; genus Panax; species Panax stipuleanatus. The sequence goes on from JAINUT010002792.1 coordinate 14,415, forward strand.
CGTTCTAGTTTGATTAGCATCAAAAGGAGAATTCCCACGGCTATCGCGTTCAAAACGATGCGTAAATCCCTCACAAGTCTTCATGTTGGAAGACATTCTTATTTTTTTCATTGGTTGTCTCAAATTGTCAAAGAAATAGGAGATTAGGAGTCTTCGTTTTAGTTTTATTGGCAACAAAACGAGCAATCTCATGAATATCACGTTCAAAACGATGCGCAAATCTCAAACAAGTCTTCATTTAGGGAGACGTTGTTATTGTTTCATTGGTTCTGTCAAATTATCAAAGAAAGGGGTGATTACGAGTTCTATTACTTCATTCTTGTTTGATTAGCATCAAAAGAAGCAATTCTATGATTATCACGTTCAAAACGTTGCCTACAACAACTCACACAAGCCCACATTTTGGGAGACCTTCTAATTGTTTCATAGATTTTCTCAAATTGTCAATGAATGAGGTGATTACGAGTTCTATTACTTGGTTCAAGTTAGATTGGCATCAACAAGAGCAATCCCATGACTATCTCATTCGAAACGATACGTGCATCTCACACAGGACTTCATTTAAGGAGACCTTCTTATCGTTTCATTGGTTTTCTAAAATTGTCAAAGAAATAGGTGATTAGGAATCCTATTAGTTTGTTCTAGTTTGATTAGCATTAAAAGGAGTAATTCCATAGCTATCGCTTTCAAAACGATGCGTACATCTCACACAAGTCTTCATGTAGGTAGACCTTCTTATTGTTTCATTGGTTGTCTCAAATTGTCATAGAAAGTTAAGAGTCCTATTTGGTCGTTCTAGATTTATTTGCATTAACAGGAGCAATGCCATAACTATCCCGTTTAAAATGATGCGTACATCTCACACAAGTCTTCATATAGGGAGACATTTTTGTTGTTTCATTGGATCTGTTAAATTGTTGAAGAAAAAGGTGATTAAGAGTCCTATTACTTCATTAAAGATTGATTAACATCAAAAGGAGTAATCACATGACTATCACGTTAAAAATGATGCGTACATCTCACACAAGTCTTCATTTAAGGAGACCTTCTAATTGTTTCATAGGTTCTCTCAAATTGTCAAAGAATGAGGTGGTAAGAGTTCTATTTCTTCGTTCTAGTTTGATTGGCATCAAAAGGAGCAATCCCATTACTATCGCGTTCAAAATGATGCGCACATCTCACACAAGTCTTCATTTAGGGAGATATTTCTATTATTTCATTGGTTCTCTAAATTTGTCAAAGAAAGAGGTGATTAGGATTCTTATTAGTTGGTTCTAGTTCGATTAGCATCAAAAGGATTAATCACATGACTATCGCGTTCAAAACGATGCGTACATCTCACATAAGTCTTCATTTAGGGAGAGGTTCTATTTGTTTCATTGGTTCTCTCCAATTGTCAAAAATGAGGTCATTACGAGTTCTATTTCTCCGTTCTAGTGAGATTGGAATCAAAAGGAGCAATCTCATGACTATCGGGTTCAAAACGATGCGTACATCTCACACAAGTCTTCTTTTAGGAAGACCTTCTAATTGTTTTATTGGTTCTCTAAAATTGTCACAGAAAAAGGTTATTATGAGTCCTATTAGTTCGTTCTAGTTTGATTAGTATCAAAAGGAGCAATCCCATGACTAACACGTTCAAAACGATGCGTACATCTCACACAAGTCTTATTTTATGGAGACCTTTAAATTGTTTCATTGGTTCTCTAAAATTGTCGAAGAAAGAGGTGATTAGGAGTCCTATTACTTCGTTCTAGTTTGATTAGCATCAAAAGGAGCAATCCCATACTATCGCGTTCAAAATGATGCGCACATCTCACAAGTCTTCATTTAGGGAGATATTTCTATTATTTCATTGGTTCTCTAAAATTGTCAAAAAAGGTGATTAGGATCTATTAGTTGTTCTAGTTGATTAGCATTAAAAGATTAATCCACAGACTATCGCTTTCAAAACGATGCGTACATCTCACAAAGTCTTCATGTAGGAGAGGTTCTATTGTTTCATTGGTTGTCTCCAATTGTCAAAAATGAGGTATTAGAGTTCTATTTCTCGTTCTAGTGAGATTGGAATCAAAGGAGCAATCCATAACTATCCCGTTTAAAACGATGCGTACATCTCACACAAGTCTTTTAGGAGACTTTTTGTTTTATTGGTTCTTAAATTGTGAAGAAAAAGGTGATTAGAGTCCTATTAGTTCGTTCTAGTTTGATGTATCAAAAGGAGTAATCCATGACTACACGTTCAAAAATGATGCGTACATCTCACACAAGTCTTCATTTTAATGGAGACCTTCTAAATTGTTTCATATGTTCTCTCAAATTGTCGAAGAAGAGGTGATTGGAGTCCTATTACTTCGTTCTAGTTTGATTGGCATCAAAAGGAGCAATCCATTACTATCGCGTTCAAAATGATGCGCACATCTCACACAAGTCTTCATTTAGGGAGATATTTCTATTATTTCATTGGTTCTCTAAATTTGTCAAAGAAAGAGGTGATTAGGATTCTTATTAGTTGGTTCTAGTTCGATTAGCATCAAAAAGATTAATCACATGACTATCGCGTTCAAAACGATGCGTACATCTCACATAAGTCTTCATTTAGGGAGAGGTTCTATTTGTTTCATTGGTTCTCTCCAATTGTCAAAAAATGAGGTCATTACGAGTTCTATTTCTCCGTTCTAGTGAGATTGGAATCAAAAGGAGCAATCTCATGACTATCGGGTTCAAACGATGCGTACATCTCACACAAGTCTTCTTTTAGGAAGACCTTCTAATTGTTTTATTGGTTCTCTAAAATTGTCACAGAAAAAGGTTATTATGAGTCCTATTAGTTCGTTCTAGTTTGATTAGTATCAAAAGGAGCAATCCCATGACTAACACGTTCAAAACGATGCGTACATCTCACACAAGTCTTATTTTATGGAGACCTTTAAATTGTTTCATTGGTTCTCTAAAATTGTCGAAGAAAGAGGTGATTGGGAGTCCTATTACTTCGTTCTAGTTTGATTAGCATCAAAAGGAGCAATCCCATTACTATCGCGTTCAAAATGATGCGCACATCTCACACAAGTCTTCATTTAGGGAGATATTTCTATTATTTCATTGGTTCTCTAAATTTATCAAAGAAAGAGGTGATTAGGATTCTTATTAGTTGGTTCTAGTTCGATTAGCATCAAAAGATTAATCACATGACTATCGCGTTCAAAACGATGCGTACATCTCACATAAGTCTTCATTTAGGGAGAGGTTCTATTTGTTTCATTGGTTCTCTCCAATTGTCAAAAAATGAGGTCATTACGAGTTCTATTTCTCCGTTCTAGTGAGATTGGAATCAAAAGGAGCAATCTCATGACTATCGGGTTCAAAACGATGCGTACATCTCACACAAGTCTTCTTTTAGGAAGACCTTCTAATTGTTTTATTGGTTCTCTAAAATTGTCACAGAAAAAGGTTATTATGAGTCCTATTAGTTCGTTCTAGTTTGATTAGTATCAAAAGGAGCAATCCCATGACTAACACGTTCAAAACGATGCGTACATCTCACACAAGTCTTATTTTATGGAGACCTTTAAATTGTTTCATTGGTTCTCTAAAATTGTCGAAGAAAGAGGTGATTAGGAGTCCTATTACTTCGTTCTAGTTTGATTAGCATCAAAAGGAGAATTCCCACGGCTATCGCGTTCAAAACGATGCGTAAATCCCTCACAAGTCTTCATGTTGGAAGACATTCTTATTTTTTTCATTGGTTGTCTCAAATTGTCAAAGAAATAGGAGATTAGGAGTCTTCGTTTTAGTTTTATTGGCAACAAAACGAGCAATCTCATGAATATCACGTTCAAAACGATGCGCAAATCTCAAACAAGTCTTCATTTAGGGAGACGTTGTTATTGTTTCATTGGTTCTGTCAAATTATCAAAGAAAGGGGTGATTACGAGTTCTATTACTTCATTCTTGTTTGATTAGCATCAAAAGAAGCAATTCTATGATTATCACGTTCAAAACGTTGCCTACAACAACTCACACAAGCCCACATTTTGGGAGACCTTCTAATTGTTTCATAGATTTTCTCAAATTGTCAATGAATGAGGTGATTACGAGTTCTATTACTTGGTTCAAGTTAGATTGGCATCAACAAGAGCAATCCCATGACTATCTCATTCGAAACGATACGTGCATCTCACACAGGACTTCATTTAGGGAGACCTTCTTATCGTTTCATTGGTTTTCTAAAATTGTCAAAGAAATAGGTGATTAGGAATCCTATTAGTTTGTTCTAGTTTGATTAGCATTAAAAGGAGTAATTCCATAGCTATCGCTTTCAAAACGATGCGTACATCTCACACAAGTCTTCATGTAGGTAGACCTTCTTATTGTTTCATTGGTTGTCTCAAATTGTCATAGAAAGTTAAGAGTCCTATTTGGTCGTTCTAGATTTATTTGCATTAACAGGAGCAATGCCATAACTATCCCGTTTAAAATGATGCGTACATCTCACACAAGTCTTCATATTGGGAGACATTTTTGTTGTTTCATTGGATCTGTTAAATTGTTGAAGAAAAAGGTGATTAAGAGTCCTATTACTTCATTAAAGATTGATTAACATCAAAAGGAGTAATCACATGACTATCACGTTAAAAATGATGCGTACAGCTCACACAAGTCTTCATTTAAGGAGACCTTCTAATTGTTTCATATGTTCTCTCAAATTGTCAAAGAATGAGGTGGTAAGAGTTCTATTTCTTCGTTCTAGTTTGATTGGCATCAAAAGGAGCAATCTCATTACTATCGCGTTCAAAATGATGCGCACATCTCACACAAGTCTTCATTTAGGGAGATATTTCTATTATTTCATTGGTTCTCTAAATTTGTCAAAGAAAGAGGTGATTAGGATTCTTATTAGTTGGTTCTAGTTCGATTAGCATCAAAAAGATTAATCACATGACTATCGCGTTCAAAACGATGCGTACATCTCACATAAGTCTTCATTTAGGGAGAGGTTCTATTTGTTTCATTGGTTCTCTCCAATTGTCAAAAAATGAGGTCATTACGAGTTCTATTTCTCCGTTCTAGTGAGATTGGAATCAAAAGGAGCAATCTCATGACTATCGGGTTCAAAACGATGCGTACATCTCACACAAGTCTTCTTTTAGGAAGACCTTCTAATTGTTTTATTGGTTCTCTAAAATTGTCACAGAAAAAGGTTATTATGAGTCCTATTAGTTCGTTCTAGTTTGATTAGTATCAAAAGGAGCAATCCCATGACTAACACGTTCAAAACGATGCGTACATCTCACACAAGTCTTATTTTATGGAGACCTTTAAATTGTTTCATTGGTTCTCTAAAATTGTCGAAGAAAGAGGTGATTGGGAGTCCTATTACTTCGTTCTAGTTTGATTAGCATCAAAAGGAGCAATCCCATTACTATCGCGTTCAAAATGATGCGCACATCTCACACAAGTCTTCATTTAGGGAGATATTTCTATTATTTCATTGGTTCTCTAAATTTATCAAAGAAAGAGGTGATTAGGATTCTTATTAGTTGGTTCTAGTTCGATTAGCATCAAAAAGATTAATCACATGACTATCGCGTTCAAAACGATGCGTACATCTCACATAAGTCTTCATTTAGGGAGAGGTTCTATTTGTTTCATTGGTTCTCTCCAATTGTCAAAAAATGAGGTCATTACGAGTTCTATTTCTCCGTTCTAGTGAGATTGGAATCAAAAGGAGCAATCTCATGACTATCGGGTTCAAAACGATGCGTACATCTCACACAAGTCTTCTTTTAGGAAGACCTTCTAATTGTTTTATTGGTTCTCTAAAATTGTCACAGAAAAAGGTTATTATGAGTCCTATTAGTTCGTTCTAGTTTGATTAGTATCAAAAGGAGCAATCCCATGACTAACACGTTCAAAACGATGCGTACATCTCACACAAGTCTTATTTTATGGAGACCTTTAAATTGTTTCATTGGTTCTCTAAAATTGTCGAAGAAAGAGGTGATTAGGAGTCCTATTACTTCGTTCTAGTTTGATTAGCATCAAAAGGAGAATTCCCACGGCTATCGCGTTCAAAACGATGCGTAAATCCCTCACAAGTCTTCATGTTGGAAGACATTCTTATTTTTTTCATTGGTTGTCTCAAATTGTCAAAGAAATAGGAGATTAGGAGTCTTCGTTTTAGTTTTATTGGCAACAAAACGAGCAATCTCATGAATATCACGTTCAAAACGATGCGCAAATCTCAAACAAGTCTTCATTTAGGGAGACGTTGTTATTGTTTCATTGGTTCTGTCAAATTATCAAAGAAAGGGGTGATTACGAGTTCTATTACTTCATTCTTGTTTGATTAGCATCAAAAGAAGCAATTTATGATTATCACGTTCAAAACGTTGCCTACAACAACTCACACAAGCCCACATTTTGGGAGACCATCTAATTGTTTCATAGATTTTCTCAAATTGTCAATGAATGAGGTGATTACGAGTTCTATTACTTGGTTCAAGTTAGATTGGCATCAACAAGAGCAATCCCATGACTATCTCATTCGAAACGATACGTGCATCTCACACAGGACTTCATTTAGGGAGACCTTCTTATCGTTTCATTGGTTTTCTAAAATTGTCAAAGAAATAGGTGATTAGGAATCCTATTAGTTTGTTCTAGTTTGATTAGCATTAAAAGGAGTAATTCCATAGCTATCGCTTTCAAAACGATGCGTACATCTCACACAAGTCTTCATGTAGGTAGACCTTCTTATTGTTTCATTGGTTGTCTCAAATTGTCATAGAAAGTTAAGAGTCCTATTTGGTCGTTCTAGATTTATTTGCATTAACAGGAGCAATGCCATAACTATCCCGTTTAAAATGATGCGTACATCTCACACAAGTCTTCATATTGGGAGACATTTTTGTTGTTTCATTGGATCTGTTAAATTGTTGAAGAAAAAGGTGATTAAGAGTCCTATTACTTCATTAAAGATTGATTAACATCAAAAGGAGTAATCACATGACTATCACGTTAAAAATGATGCGTACAGCTCACACAAGTCTTCATTTAAGGAGACCTTCTAATTGTTTCATATGTTCTCTCAAATTGTCAAAGAATGAGGTGGTAAGAGTTCTATTTCTTCGTTCTAGTTTGATTGGCATCAAAAGGAGCAATCTCATTACTATCGCGTTCAAAATGATGCGCACATCTCACACAAGTCTTCATTTAGGGAGATATTTCTATTATTTCATTGGTTCTCTAAATTTGTCAAAGAAAGAGGTGATTAGGATTCTTATTAGTTGGTTCTAGTTCGATTAGCATCAAAAAGATTAATCACATGACTATCGCGTTCAAAACGATGCGTACATCTCACATAAGTCTTCATTTAGGGAGAGGTTCTATTTGTTTCATTGGTTCTCTCCAATTGTCAAAAAATGAGGTCATTACGAGTTCTATTTCTCCGTTCTAGTGAGATTGGAATCAAAAGGAGCAATCTCATGACTATCGGGTTCAAAACGATGCGTACATCTCACACAAGTCTTCTTTTAGGAAGACCTTCTAATTGTTTTATTGGTTCTCTAAAATTGTCACAGAAAAAGGTTATTATGAGTCCTATTAGTTCGTTCTAGTTTGATTAGTATCAAAAGGAGCAATCCCATGACTAACACGTTCAAAACGATGCGTACATCTCACACAAGTCTTATTTTATGGAGACCTTTAAATTGTTTCATTGGTTCTCTAAAATTGTCGAAGAAAGAGGTGATTGGGAGTCCTATTACTTCGTTCTAGTTTGATTAGCATCAAAAGGAGCAATCCCATTACTATCGCGTTCAAAATGATGCGCACATCTCACACAAGTCTTCATTTAGGGAGATATTTCTATTATTTCATTGGTTCTCTAAATTTATCAAAGAAAGAGGTGATTAGGATTCTTATTAGTTGGTTCTAGTTCGATTAGCATCAAAAAGATTAATCACATGACTATCGCGTTCAAAACGATGCGTACATCTCACATAAGTCTTCATTTAGGGAGAGGTTCTATTTGTTTCATTGGTTCTCTCCAATTGTCAAAAAATGAGGTCATTACGAGTTCTATTTCTCCGTTCTAGTGAGATTGGAATCAAAAGGAGCAATCTCATGACTATCGGGTTCAAAACGATGCGTACATCTCACACAAGTCTTCTTTTAGGAAGACCTTCTAATTGTTTTATTGGTTCTCTAAAATTGTCACAGAAAAAGGTTGTTATGAGTCCTATTAGTTCGTTCTAGTTTGATTAGTATCAAAAGGAGCAATCCCATTACTAACACGTTCAAAACGATGCGTACATCTCACACAAGTCTTATTTTATGGAGACCTTTAAATTGTTTCATTGGTTCTCTAAAATTGTCGAAGAAAGAGGTGATTAGGAGTCCTATTACTTCGTTCTAGTTTGATTAGCATCAAAAGGAGAATTCCCACGGCTATCGCGTTCAAAACGATGCGTAAATCCCTCACAAGTCTTCATGTTGGAAGACATTCTTATTTTTTTCATTGGTTGTCTCAAATTGTCAAAGAAATAGGAGATTAGGAGTCTTCGTTTTAGTTTTATTGGCAACAAAACGAGCAATCTCATGAATATCACGTTCAAAACGATGCGCAAATCTCAAACAAGTCTTCATTTAGGGAGACGTTGTTATTGTTTCATTGGTTCTGTCAAATTATCAAAGAAAGGGGTGATTACGAGTTCTATTACTTCATTCTTGTTTGATTAGCATCAAAAGAAGCAATTTTATGATTATCACGTTCAAAACGTTGCCTACAACAACTCACACAAGCCCACATTTTGGGAGACCATCTAATTGTTTCATAGATTTTCTCAAATTGTCAATGAATGAGGTGATTACGAGTTCTATTACTTGGTTCAAGTTAGATTGGCATCAACAAGAGCAATCCCATGACTATCTCATTCGAAACGATACGTGCATCTCACACAGGACTTCATTTAGGGAGACCTTCTTATCGTTTCATTGGTTTTCTAAAATTGTCAAAGAAATAGGTGATTAGGAATCCTATTAGTTTGTTCTAGTTTGATTAGCATTAAAAGGAGTAATTCCATAGCTATCGCTTTCAAAACGATGCGTACATCTCACACAAGTCTTCATGTAGGTAGACCTTCTTATTGTTTCATTGGTTGTCTCAAATTGTCATAGAAAGTTAAGAGTCCTATTTGGTCGTTCTAGATTTATTTGCATTAACAGGAGCAATGCCATAACTATCCCGTTTAAAATGATGCGTACATCTCACACAAGTCTTCATATTGGGAGACATTTTTGTTGTTTCATTGGATCTGTTAAATTGTTGAAGAAAAAGGTGATTAAGAGTCCTATTACTTCATTAAAGATTGATTAACATCAAAAGGAGTAATCACATGACTATCACGTTAAAAATGATGCGTACAGCTCACACAAGTCTTCATTTAAGGAGACCTTCTAATTGTTTCATATGTTCTCTCAAATTGTCAAAGAATGAGGTGGTAAGAGTTCTATTTCTTCGTTCTAGTTTGATTGGCATCAAAAGGAGCAATCTCATTACTATCGCGTTCAAAATGATGCGCACATCTCACACAAGTCTTCATTTAGGGAGATATTTCTATTATTTCATTGGTTCTCTAAATTTGTCAAAGAAAGAGGTGATTAGGATTCTTATTAGTTGGTTCTAGTTCGATTAGCATCAAAAAGATTAATCACATGACTATCGCGTTCAAAACGATGCGTACATCTCACATAAGTCTTCATTTAGGGAGAGGTTCTATTTGTTTCATTGGTTCTCTCCAATTGTCAAAAAATGAGGTCATTACGAGTTCTATTTCTCCGTTCTAGTGAGATTGGAATCAAAAGGAGCAATCTCATGACTATCGGGTTCAAAACGATGCGTACATCTCACACAAGTCTTCTTTTAGGAAGACCTTCTAATTGTTTTATTGGTTCTCTAAAATTGTCACAGAAAAAGGTTATTATGAGTCCTATTAGTTCGTTCTAGTTTGATTAGTATCAAAAGGAGCAATCCCATGACTAACACGTTCAAAACGATGCGTACATCTCACACAAGTCTTATTTTATGGAGACCTTTAAATTGTTTCATTGGTTCTCTAAAATTGTCGAAGAAAGAGGTGATTGGGAGTCCTATTACTTCGTTCTAGTTTGATTAGCATCAAAAGGAGCAATCCCATTACTATCGCGTTCAAAATGATGCGCACATCTCACACAAGTCTTCATTTAGGGAGATATTTCTATTATTTCATTGGTTCTCTAAATTTATCAAAGAAAGAGGTGATTAGGATTCTTATTAGTTGGTTCTAGTTCGATTAGCATCAAAAAGATTAATCACATGACTATCGCGTTCAAAACGATGCGTACATCTCACATAAGTCTTCATTTAGGGAGAGGTTCTATTTGTTTCATTGGTTCTCTCCAATTGTCAAAAAATGAGGTCATTACGAGTTCTATTTCTCCGTTCTAGTGAGATTGGAATCAAAAGGAGCAATCTCATGACTATCGGGTTCAAAACGATGCGTACATCTCACACAAGTCTTCTTTTAGGAAGACCTTCTAATTGTTTTATTGGTTCTCTAAAATTGTCACAGAAAAAGGTTATTATGAGTCCTATTAGTTCGTTCTAGTTTGATTAGTATCAAAAGGAGCAATCCCATTACTAACACGTTCAAAACGATGCGTACATCTCACACAAGTCTTATTTTATGGAGACCTTTAAATTGTTTCATTGGTTCTCTAAAATTGTCGAAGAAAGAGGTGATTAGGAGTCCTATTACTTCGTTCTAGTTTGATTAGCATCAAAAGGAGAATTCCCACGGCTATCGCGTTCAAAACGATGCGTAAATCCCTCACAAGTCTTCATGTTGGAAGACATTCTTATTTTTTTCATTGGTTGTCTCAAATTGTCAAAGAAATAGGAGATTAGGAGTCTTCGTTTTAGTTTTATTGGCAACAAAACGAGCAATCTCATGAATATCACGTTCAAAACGATGCGCAAATCTCAAACAAGTCTTCATTTAGGGAGACGTTGTTATTGTTTCATTGGTTCTGTCAAATTATCAAAGAAAGGGGTGATTACGAGTTCTATTACTTCATTCTTGTTTGATTAGCATCAAAAGAAGCAATTCTATGATTATCACGTTCAAAACGTTGCCTACAACAACTCACACAAGCCCACATTTTGGGAGACCTTCTAATTGTTTCATAGATTTTCTCAAATTGTCAATGAATGAGGTGATTACGAGTTCTATTACTTGGTTCAAGTTAGATTGGCATCAACAAGAGCAATCCCATGACTATCTCATTCGAAACGATACGTGCATCTCACACAGGACTTCATTTAGGGAGACCTTCTTATCGTTTCATTGGTTTTCTAAAATTGTCAAAGAAATAGGTGATTAGGAATCCTATTAGTTTGTTCTAGTTTGATTAGCATTAAAAGGAGTAATTCCATAGCTATCGCTTTCAAAACGATGCGTACATCTCACACAAGTCTTCATGTAGGTAGACCTTCTTATTGTTTCATTGGTTGTCTCAAATTGTCATAGAAAGTTAAGAGTCCTATTTGGTCGTTCTAGATTTATTTGCATTAACAGGAGCAATGCCATAACTATCCCGTTTAAAATGATGCGTACATCTCACACAAGTCTTCATATTGGGAGACATTTTTGTTGTTTCATTGGATCTGTTAAATTGTTGAAGAAAAAGGTGATTAAGAGTCCTATTACTTCATTAAAGATTGATTAACATCAAAAGGAGTAATCACATGACTATCACGTTAAAAATGATGCGTACAGCTCACACAAGTCTTCATTTAAGGAGACCTTCTAATTGTTTCATATGTTCTCTCAAATTGTCAAAGAATGAGGTGGTAAGAGTTCTATTTCTTCGTTCTAGTTTGATTGGCATCAAAAGGAGCAATCTCATTACTATCGCGTTCAAAATGATGCGCACATCTCACACAAGTCTTCATTTAGGGAGATATTTCTATTATTTCATTGGTTCTCTAAATTTGTCAAAGAAAGAGGTGATTAGGATTCTTATTAGTTGGTTCTAGTTCGATTAGCATCAAAAAGATTAATCACATGACTATCGCGTTCAAAACGATGCGTACATCTCACATAAGTCTTCATTTAGGGAGAGGTTCTATTTGTTTCATTGGTTCTCTCCAATTGTCAAAAAATGAGGTCATTACGAGTTCTATTTCTCCGTTCTAGTGAGATTGGAATCAAAAGGAGCAATCTCATGACTATCGGGTTCAAAACGATGCGTACATCTCACACAAGTCTTCTTTTAGGAAGACCTTCTAATTGTTTTATTGGTTCTCTAAAATTGTCACAGAAAAAGGTTATTATGAGTCCTATTAGTTCGTTCTAGTTTGATTAGTATCAAAAGGAGCAATCCCATGACTAACACGTTCAAAACGATGCGTACATCTCACACAAGTCTTATTTTATGGAGACCTTTAAATTGTTTCATTGGTTCTCTAAAATTGTCGAAGAAAGAGGTGATTGGGAGTCCTATTACTTCGTTCTAGTTTGATTAGCATCAAAAGGAGCAATCCCATTACTATCGCGTTCAAAATGATGCGCACATCTCACACAAGTCTTCATTTAGGGAGATATTTCTATTATTTCATTGGTTCTCTAAATTTATCAAAGAAAGAGGTGATTAGGATTCTTATTAGTTGGTTCTAGTTCGATTAGCATCAAAAAGATTAATCACATGACTATCGCGTTCAAAACGATGCGTACATCTCACATAAGTCTTCATTTAGGGAGAGGTTCTATTTGTTTCATTGGTTCTCTCCAATTGTCAAAAAATGAGGTCATTACGAGTTCTATTTCTCCGTTCTAGTGAGATTGGAATCAAAAGGAGCAATCTCATGACTATCGGGTTCAAAACGATGCGTACATCTCACACAAGTCTTCTTTTAGGAAGACCTTCTAATTGTTTTATTGGTTCTCTAAAATTGTCACAGAAAAAGGTTATTATGAGTCCTATTAGTTCGTTCTAGTTTGATTAGTATCAAAAGGAGCAATCCCATGACTAACACGTTCAAAACGATGCGTACATCTCACACAAGTCTTATTTTATGGAGACCTTTAAATTGTTTCATTGGTTCTCTAAAATTGTCGAAGAAAGAGGTGATTAGGAGTCCTATTACTTCGTTCTAGTTTGATTAGCATCAAAAGGAGAATTCCCACGGCTATCGCGTTCAAAACGATGCGTAAATCCCTCACAAGTCTTCATGTTGGAAGACATTCTTATTTTTTTCATTGGTTGTCTCAAATTGTCAAAGAAATAGGAGATTAGGAGTCTTCGTTTTAGTTTTATTGGCAACAAAACGAGCAATCTCATGAATATCACGTTCAAAACGATGCGCAAATCTCAAACAAGTCTTCATTTAGGGAGACGTTGTTATTGTTTCATTGGTTCTGTCAAATTATCAAAGAAAGGGGTGATTACGAGTTCTATTACTTCATTCTTGTTTGATTAGCATCAAAAGAAGCAATTCTATGATTATCACGTTCAAAACGTTGCCTACAACAACTCACACAAGCCCACATTTTGGGAGACCTTCTAATTGTTTCATAGATTTTCTCAAATTGTCAATGAATGAGGTGATTACGAGTTCTATTACTTGGTTCAAGTTAGATTGGCATCAACAAGAGCAATCCCATGACTATCTCATTCGAAACGATACGTGCATCTCACACAGGACTTCATTTAGGGAGACCTTCTTATCGTTTCATTGGTTTTCTAAAATTGTCAAAGAAATAGGTGATTAGGAATCCTATTAGTTTGTTCTAGTTTGATTAGCATTAAAAGGAGTAATTCCATAGCTATCGCTTTCAAAACGATGCGTACATCTCACACAAGTCTTCATGTAGGTAGACCTTCTTATTGTTTCATTGGTTGTCTCAAATTGTCATAGAAAGTTAAGAGTCCTATTTGGTCGTTCTAGATTTATTTGCATTAACAGGAGCAATGCCATAACTATCCCGTTTAAAATGATGCGTACATCTCACACAAGTCTTCATATAGGGAGACATTTTTGTTGTTTCATTGGATCTGTTAAATTGTTGAAGAAAAAGGTGATTAAGAGTCCTATTACTTCATTAAAGATTGATTAACATCAAAAGGAGTAATCACATGACTATCACGTTAAAAATGATGCGTACATCTCACACAAGTCTTCATTTAAGGAGACCTTCTAATTGTTTCATAGGTTCTCTCAAATTGTCAAAGAATGAGGTGGTAAGAGTTCTATTTCTTCGTTCTAGTTTGATTGGCATCAAAAGGAGCAATCTCATTACTATCGCGTTCAAAATGATGCGCACATCTCACACAAGTCTTCATTTAGGGAGATATTTCTATTATTTCATTGGTTCTCTAAATTTGTCAAAGAAAGAGGTGATTAGGATTCTTATTAGTTGGTTCTAGTTCGATTAGCATCAAAAGGATTAATCACATGACTATCGCGTTCAAAACGATGCGTACATCTCACATAAGTCTTCATTTAGGGAGAGGTTCTATTTGTTTCATTGGTTCTCTCCAATTGTCAAAAAATGAGGTCATTACGAGTTCTATTTCTCCGTTCTAGTGAGATTGGAATCAAAAGGAGCAATCTCATGACTATCGGGTTCAAAACGATGCGTACATCTCACACAAGTCTTCTTTTAGGAAGACCTTCTAATTGTTTTATTGGTTCTCTAAAATTGTCACAGAAAAAGGTTATTATGAGTCCTATTAGTTCGTTCTAGTTTGATTAGTATCAAAAGGAGCAATCCCATGACTAACACGTTCAAAACGATGCGTACATCTCACACAAGTCTTATTTATGGAGACCTTTAAATTGTTTCATTGGTTCTCTAAAATTGTCGAAGAAAGAGGTGATTGGGAGTCCTATTACTTCGTTCTAGTTTGATTAGCATCAAAAGGAGCAATCCCATTACTATCGCGTTCAAAATGATGCGCACATCTCACACAAGTCTTCATTTAGGGAGATATTTCTATTATTTCATTGGTTCTCTAAATTTATCAAAGAAAGAGGTGATTAGGATTCTTATTAGTTGGTTCTAGTTCGATTAGCATCAAAAAGATTAATCACATGACTATCGCGTTCAAAACGATGCGTACATCTCACATAAGTCTTCATTTAGGGAGAGGTTCTATTTGTTTCATTGGTTCTCTCCAATTGTCAAAAAATGAGGTCATTACGAGTTCTATTTCTCCGTTCTAGTGAGATTGGAATCAAAAGGAGCAATCTCATGACTATCGGGTTCAAAACGATGCCTACAACAACCTCACACAAGCCACATTTTGGGAGACCTTCTAATTGTTTCATAGATTTTCTCAAATTATCAATGAATGAGGTGATTACGAGTTCTATTACTTGGTTCAAGTTAGATTGGCATCAACAAGAGCAATCCCATGACTATCTCATTCGAAACGATACGTGCATCTCACACAAGGACTTCATTTAGGGAGACCTTCTTATCGTTTCATTGGTTTTCTAAAATTGTCAAAGAAATAGGTGATTAGGAATCCTATTAGTTTGTCTAGTTTGATTAGCATTAAAAGGAGTAATTCCATAGCTATCGCTTCAAAAACGATGCGTACAGCTCACACAAGTCTTCATGTAGGTAGACCTTCTTATTGTTTCATTGGTTGTCTCAAATTGTCATAGAAAGTTAGAGTCCTATTTGGTCGTTCTAGATTTATTTGCATTAACAGGAGCAATGTCATAACTATCCCGTTTAAAATGATGCGTACATCTCACACAAGTCTTCATATAGGGAGACATTTTGTTGTTCATTGGATCTGTTAAATTGTTGAAGAAAAAGGTGATTAAGAGTCCTATTACTTCATTAAAGATTGATTAACATCAAAAGGAGTAATCACATGACTATCACGTTAAAAATGATGCGTACATCTCACACAAGTCTTCACTTAAGGAGACCTTCTAATTGTTTCATAGGTTCTCTCAAATTGTCAAAGAATGAGGTGGTAAGAGTTCTATTTCTTCGTTCTAGTTTGATTAGCATCAAAAGGAGCAATCCCATTACTATCGCGTTCAAAATGATGCGCACATCTCACACAAGTCTTCATTTAGGGAGATATTTCTATTATTTCATTGGTTCTCTAAATTTGTCAAAGAAAGAGGTGATTAGGATTCTTATTAGTTGGTTCTAGTTCGATTAGCATCAAAAGGATTAATCACATGACTATCGCGTTCAAAACGATGCGTACATCTCACATAAGTCTTCATTTAGGGAGAGGTTCTATTTGTTTCATTGGTTCTCTCCAATTGTCAAAAATGAGGTCATTACAAGTTCTATTTCTCCGTTCTAGTGAGATTGGAATCAAAAGGAGCAATCTCATGACTATCGGGTTCAAAACGATGCGTACATCTCACACAAGTCTTCTTTTAGGAAGACCTTCTAATTGTTTTATTGGTTCTCTAAAATTGTCACAGAAAAAGGTTATTATGAGTCCTATTAGTTCGTTCTAGTTTGATTAGTATCAAAAGGAGCAATCCCATGACTAACACGTTCAAAACGATGCGTACATCTCACACAAGTCTTCTTTTATGGAGACCTTTAAATTGTTTCATTGGTTCTCTAAAATTGTCGAAGAAAGAGGTGATTAGGAGTCCTATTACTTCGTTCTAGTTTGATTAGCATCAAAAGGAGAATTCCCACGGCTATCGCGTTCAAAACGATGCGTAAATCCCTCACAAGTCTTCATGTTGGAAGACATTCTTATTTTTTTCATTGGTTGTCTCAAATTGTCAAAGAAATAGGAGATTAGGAGTCTTATTTCTTCGTTTTAGTTTTATTGGCAACAAAACGAGCAATCTCATGAATATCACGTTCAAAACGATGCGCAAATCTCAAACAAGTCTTCATTTAGGGAGACGTTGTTATTGTTTCATTGGTTCTGTCAAATTATCAAAGAAAGGGGTGATTACGAGTTCTATTACTTCATTCTTGTTTGATTAGCATCAAAAGAAGCAATTCTATGATTATCACGTTCAAAACGTTGCCTACAACAACTCACACAAGCCCACATTTTGGGAGACCTTCTAATTGTTTCATAGATTTTCTCAAATTGTCAATGAATGAGGTGATTACGAGTTCTATTACTTGGTTCAAGTTAGATTGGCATCAACAAGAGCAATCCCATGACTATCTCATTCGAAACGATACGTGCATCTCACACAGGACTTCATTTAGGGAGACCTTCTTATCGTTTCATTGGTTTTCTAAAATTGTCAAAGAAATAGGTGATTAGGAATCCTATTAGTTTGTTCTAGTTTGATTAGCATTAAAAGGAGTAATTCCATAGCTATCGCTTTCAAAACGATGCGTACATCTCACACAAGTCTTCATGTAGGTAGACCTTCTTATTGTTTCATTGGTTGTCTCAAATTGTCATAGAAAGTTAAGAGTCCTATTTGGTCGTTCTAGATTTATTTGCATTAACAGGAGCAATGCCATAACTATCCCGTTTAAAATGATGCGTACATCTCACACAAGTCTTCATATAGGGAGACATTTTTGTTGTTTCATTGGATCTGTTAAATTGTTGAAGAAAAAGGTGATTAAGAGTCCTATTACTTCATTAAAGATTGATTAACATCAAAAGGAGTAATCACATGACTATCACGTTAAAAATGATGCGTACAGCTCACACAAGTCTTCATTTAAGGAGACCTTCTAATTGTTTCATATGTTCTCTCAAATTGTCAAAGAATGAGGTGGTAAGAGTTCTATTTCTTCGTTCTAGTTTGATTGGCATCAAAAGGAGCAATCTCATTACTATCGCGTTCAAAATGATGCGCACATCTCACACAAGTCTTCATTTAGGGAGATATTTCTATTATTTCATTGGTTCTCTAAATTTGTCAAAGAAAGAGGTGATTAGGATTCTTATTAGTTGGTTCTAGTTCGATTAGCATCAAAAAGATTAATCACATGACTATCGCGTTCAAAACGATGCGTACATCTCACATAAGTCTTCATTTAGGGAGAGGTTCTATTTGTTTCATTGGTTCTCTCCAATTGTCAAAAAATGAGGTCATTACGAGTTCTATTTCTCCGTTCTAGTGAGATTGGAATCAAAAGGAGCAATCTCATGACTATCGGGTTCAAAACGATGCGTACATCTCACACAAGTCTTCTTTTAGGAAGACCTTCTAATTGTTTTATTGGTTCTCTAAAATTGTCACAGAAAAAGGTTATTATGAGTCCTATTAGTTCGTTCTAGTTTGATTAGTATCAAAAGGAGCAATCCCATGACTAACACGTTCAAAACGATGCGTACATCTCACACAAGTCTTATTTTATGGAGACCTTTAAATTGTTTCATTGGTTCTCTAAAATTGTCGAAGAAAGAGGTGATTGGGAGTCCTATTACTTCGTTCTAGTTTGATTAGCATCAAAAGGAGCAATCCCATTACTATCGCGTTCAAAATGATGCGCACATCTCACACAAGTCTTCATTTAGGGAGATATTTCTATTATTTCATTGGTTCTCTAAATTTATCAAAGAAAGAGGTGATTAGGATTCTTATTAGTTGGTTCTAGTTCGATTAGCATCAAAAAGATTAATCACATGACTATCGCGTTCAAAACGATGCGTACATCTCACATAAGTCTTCATTTAGGGAGAGGTTCTATTTGTTTCATTGGTTCTCTCCAATTGTCAAAAAATGAGGTCATTACGAGTTCTATTTCTCCGTTCTAGTGAGATTGGAATCAAAAGGAGCAATCTCATGACTATCGGGTTCAAAACGATGCGTACATCTCACACAAGTCTTCTTTTAGGAAGACCTTCTAATTGTTTTATTGGTTCTCTAAAATTGTCACAGAAAAAGGTTATTATGAGTCCTATTAGTTCGTTCTAGTTTGATTAGTATCAAAAGGAGCAATCCCATGACTAACACGTTCAAAACGATGCGTACATCTCACACAAGTCTTATTTTATGGAGACCTTTAAATTGTTTCATTGGTTCTCTAAAATTGTCGAAGAAAGAGGTGATTAGGAGTCCTATTACTTCGTTCTAGTTTGATTAGCATCAAAAGGAGAATTCCCACGGCTATCGCGTTCAAAACGATGCGTAAATCCCTCACAAGTCTTCATGTTGGAAGACATTCTTATTTTTTTCATTGGTTGTCTCAAATTGTCAAAGAAATAGGAGATTAGGAGTCTTCGTTTTAGTTTTATTGGCAACAAAACGAGCAATCTCATGAATATCACGTTCAAAACGATGCGCAAATCTCAAACAAGTCTTCATTTAGGGAGACGTTGTTATTGTTTCATTGGTTCTGTCAAATTATCAAAGAAAGGGGTGATTACGAGTTCTATTACTTCATTCTTGTTTGATTAGCATCAAAAGAAGCAATTCTATGATTATCACGTTCAAAACGTTGCCTACAACAACTCACACAAGCCCACATTTTGGGAGACCTTCTAATTGTTTCATAGATTTTCTCAAATTGTCAATGAATGAGGTGATTACGAGTTCTATTACTTGGTTCAAGTTAGATTGGCATCAACAAGAGCAATCCCATGACTATCTCATTCGAAACGATACGTGCATCTCACACAGGACTTCATTTAGGGAGACCTTCTTATCGTTTCATTGGTTTTCTAAAATTGTCAAAGAAATAGGTGATTAGGAATCCTATTAGTTTGTTCTAGTTTGATTAGCATTAAAAGGAGTAATTCCATAGCTATCGCTTTCAAAACGATGCGTACATCTCACACAAGTCTTCATGTAGGTAGACCTTCTTATTGTTTCATTGGTTGTCTCAAATTGTCATAGAAAGTTAAGAGTCCTATTTGGTCGTTCTAGATTTATTTGCATTAACAGGAGCAATGCCATAACTATCCCGTTTAAAATGATGCGTACATCTCACACAAGTCTTCATATAGGGAGACATTTTTGTTGTTTCATTGGATCTGTTAAATTGTTGAAGAAAAAGGTGATTAAGAGTCCTATTACTTCATTAAAGATTGATTAACATCAAAAGGAGTAATCACATGACTATCACGTTAAAAATGATGCGTACATCTCACACAAGTCTTCATTTAAGGAGACCTTCTAATTGTTTCATAGGTTCTCTCAAATTGTCAAAGAATGAGGTGGTAAGAGTTCTATTTCTTCGTTCTAGTTTGATTGGCATCAAAAGGAGCAATCCCATTACTATCGCGTTCAAAATGATGCGCACATCTCACACAAGTCTTCATTTAGGGAGATATTTCTATTATTTCATTGGTTCTCTAAATTTGTCAAAGAAAGAGGTGATTAGGATTCTTATTAGTTGGTTCTAGTTCGATTAGCATCAAAAGGATTAATCACATGACTATCGCGTTCAAAACGATGCGTACATCTCACATAAGTCTTCATTTAGGGAGAGGTTCTATTTGTTTCATTGGTTCTCTCCAATTGTCAAAAAATGAGGTCATTACGAGTTCTATTTCTCCGTTCTAGTGAGATTGGAATCAAAAGGAGCAATCTCATGACTATCGGGTTCAAAACGATGCGTACATCTCACACAAGTCTTCTTTTAGGAAGACCTTCTAATTGTTTTATTGGTTCTCTAAAATTGTCACAGAAAAAGGTTATTATGAGTCCTATTAGTTCGTTCTAGTTTGATTAGTATCAAAAGGAGCAATCCCATGACTAACACGTTCAAAACGATGCGTACATCTCACACAAGTCTTATTTTATGGAGACCTTTAAATTGTTTCATTGGTTCTCTAAAATTGTCGAAGAAAGAGGTGATTGGGAGTCCTATTACTTCGTTCTAGTTTGATTAGCATCAAAAGGAGCAATCCCATTACTATCGCGTTCAAAATGATGCGCACATCTCACACAAGTCTTCATTTAGGGAGATATTTCTATTATTTCATTGGTTCTCTAAATTTATCAAAGAAAGAGGTGATTAGGATTCTTATTAGTTGGTTCTAGTTCGATTAGCATCAAAAAGATTAATCACATGACTATCGCGTTCAAAACGATGCGTACATCTCACATAAGTCTTCATTTAGGGAGAGGTTCTATTTGTTTCATTGGTTCTCTCCAATTGTCAAAAAATGAGGTCATTACGAGTTCTATTTCTCCGTTCTAGTGAGATTGGAATCAAAAGGAGCAATCTCATGACTATCGGGTTCAAAACGATGCGTACATCTCACACAAGTCTTCTTTTAGGAAGACCTTCTAATTGTTTTATTGGTTCTCTAAAATTGTCACAGAAAAAGGTTATTATGAGTCCTATTAGTTCGTTCTAGTTTGATTAGTATCAAAAGGAGCAATCCCATGACTAACACGTTCAAAACGATGCGTACATCTCACACAAGTCTTATTTTATGGAGACCTTTAAATTGTTTCATTGGTTCTCTAAAATTGTCGAAGAAAGAGGTGATTAGGAGTCCTATTACTTCGTTCTAGTTTGATTAGCATCAAAAGGAGAATTCCCACGGCTATCGCGTTCAAAACGATGCGTAAATCCCTCACAAGTCTTCATGTTGGAAGACATTCTTATTTTTTTCATTGGTTGTCTCAAATTGTCAAAGAAATAGGAGATTAGGAGTCTTCGTTTTAGTTTTATTGGCAACAAAACGAGCAATCTCATGAATATCACGTTCAAAACGATGCGCAAATCTCAAACAAGTCTTCATTTAGGGAGACGTTGTTATTGTTTCATTGGTTCTGTCAAATTATCAAAGAAAGGGGTGATTACGAGTTCTATTACTTCATTCTTGTTTGATTAGCATCAAAAGAAGCAATTCTATGATTATCACGTTCAAAACGTTGCCTACAACAACTCACACAAGCCCACATTTTGGGAGACCTTCTAATTGTTTCATAGATTTTCTCAAATTGTCAATGAATGAGGTGATTACGAGTTCTATTACTTGGTTCAAGTTAGATTGGCATCAACAAGAGCAATCCCATGACTATCTCATTCGAAACGATACGTGCATCTCACACAGGACTTCATTTAAGGAGACCTTCTTATCGTTTCATTGGTTTTCTAAAATTGTCAAAGAAATAGGTGATTAGGAATCCTATTAGTTTGTTCTAGTTTGATTAGCATTAAAAGGAGTAATTCCATAGCTATCGCTTTCAAAACGATGCGTACATCTCACACAAGTCTTCATGTAGGTAGACCTTCTTATTGTTTCATTGGTTGTCTCAAATTGTCATAGAAAGTTAAGAGTCCTATTTGGTCGTTCTAGATTTATTTGCATTAACAGGAGCAATGCCATAACTATCCCGTTTAAAATGATGCGTACATCTCACACAAGTCTTCATATAGGGAGACATTTTTGTTGTTTCATTGGATCTGTTAAATTGTTGAAGAAAAAGGTGATTAAGAGTCCTATTACTTCATTAAAGATTGATTAACATCAAAAGGAGTAATCACATGACTATCACGTTAAAAATGATGCGTACAGCTCACACAAGTCTTCATTTAAGGAGACCTTCTAATTGTTTCATATGTTCTCTCAAATTGTCAAAGAATGAGGTGGTAAGAGTTCTATTTCTTCGTTCTAGTTTGATTGGCATCAAAAGGAGCAATCTCATTACTATCGCGTTCAAAATGATGCGCACATCTCACACAAGTCTTCATTTAGGGAGATATTTCTATTATTTCATTGGTTCTCTAAATTTGTCAAAGAAAGAGGTGATTAGGATTCTTATTAGTTGGTTCTAGTTCGATTAGCATCAAAAGATTAATCACATGACTATCGCGTTCAAAACGATGCGTACATCTCACATAAGTCTTCATTTAGGGAGAGGTTCTATTTGTTTCATTGGTTCTCTCCAATTGTCAAAAATGAGGTCATTACGAGTTCTATTTCTCCGTTCTAGTGAGATTGGAATCAAAAGGAGCAATCTCATGACTATCGGGTTCAAAACGATGCGTACATCTCACACAAGTCTTCTTTTAGGAAGACCTTCTAATTGTTTTATTGGTTCTCTAAAATTGTCACAGAAAAAGGTTATTATGAGTCCTATTAGTTCGTTCTAGTTTGATTAGTATCAAAAGGAGCAATCCCATGACTAACACGTTCAAAACGATGCGTACATCTCACACAAGTCTTATTTTATGGAGACCTTTAAATTGTTTCATTGGTTCTCTAAAATTGTCGAAGAAAGAGGTGATTGGGAGTCCTATTACTTCGTTCTAGTTTGATTAGCATCAAAAGGAGCAATCCCATTACTATCGCGTTCAAAATGATGCGCACATCTCACACAAGTCTTCATTTAGGGAGATATTTCTATTATTTCATTGGTTCTCTAAATTTATCAAAGAAAGAGGTGATTAGGATTCTTATTAGTTGGTTCTAGTTCGATTAGCATCAAAAGATTAATCACATGACTATCGCGTTCAAAACGATGCGTACATCTCACATAAGTCTTCATTTAGGGAGAGGTTCTATTTGTTTCATTGGTTCTCTCCAATTGTCAAAAAATGAGGTCATTACGAGTTCTATTTCTCCGTTCTAGTGAGATTGGAATCAAAAGGAGCAATCTCATGACTATCGGGCTTCAAAACGATGCGTACATCTCACACAAGTCTTCTTTTAGGAAGACCTTCTAATTGTTTTATTGGTTCTCTAAAATTGTCACAGAAAAAGGTTATTATGAGTCCTATTAGTTCGTTCTAGTTTGATTAGTATCAAAAGGAGCAATCCCATGACTAACACGTTCAAAACGATGCGTACATCTCACACAAGTCTTATTTTATGGAGACCTTTAAATTGTTTCATTGGTTCTCTAAAATTGTCGAAGAAAGAGGTGATTAGGAGTCCTATTACTTCGTTCTAGTTTGATTAGCATCAAAAGGAGAATTCCCACGGCTATCGCGTTCAAAACGATGCGTAAATCCCTCACAAGTCTTCATGTTGGAAGACATTCTTATTTTTTTCATTGGTTGTCTCAAATTGTCAAAGAAATAGGAGATTAGGAGTCTTCGTTTTAGTTTTATTGGCAACAAAACGAGCAATCTCATGAATATCACGTTCAAAACGATGCGCAAATCTCAAACAAGTCTTCATTTAGGGAGACGTTGTTATTGTTTCATTGGTTCTGTCAAATTATCAAAGAAAGGGGTGATTACGAGTTCTATTACTTCATTCTTGTTTGATTAGCATCAAAAGAAGCAATTCTATGATTATCACGTTCAAAACGTTGCCTACAACAACTCACACAAGCCCACATTTTGGGAGACCTTCTAATTGTTTCATAGATTTTCTCAAATTGTCAATGAATGAGGTGATTACGAGTTCTATTACTTGGTTCAAGTTAGATTGGCATCAACAAGAGCAATCCCATGACTATCTCATTCGAAACGATACGTGCATCTCACACAGGACTTCATTTAGGGAGACCTTCTTATCGTTTCATTGGTTTTCTAAAATTGTCAAAGAAATAGGTGATTAGGAATCCTATTAGTTTGTTCTAGTTTGATTAGCATTAAAAGGAGTAATTCCATAGCTATCGCTTTCAAAACGATGCGTACATCTCACACAAGTCTTCATGTAGGTAGACCTTCTTATTGTTTCATTGGTTGTCTCAAATTGTCATAGAAAGTTAAGAGTCCTATTTGGTCGTTCTAGATTTATTTGCATTAACAGGAGCAATGCCATAACTATCCCGTTTAAAATGATGCGTACATCTCACACAAGTCTTCATATAGGGAGACATTTTTGTTGTTTCATTGGATCTGTTAAATTGTTGAAGAAAAAGGTGATTAAGAGTCCTATTACTTCATTAAAGATTGATTAACATCAAAAGGAGTAATCACATGACGATCACGTTAAAAATGATGCGTACATCTCACACAAGTCTTCACTTAAGGAGACATTCTAATTGTTTCATATGTTCTCTCAAATTGTCAAAGAATGAGGTGGTAAGAGTTCTATTTCTTCGTTCTAGTTTGATTGGCATCAAAAGGAGCAATCCCATTACTATCGCGTTCAAAATGATGCGCACATCTCACACAAGTCTTCATTTAGGGAGATATTTCTATTATTTCATTGGTTCTCTAAATTTGTCAAAGAAAGAGGTGATTAGGATTCTTATTAGTTGGTTCTAGTTCGATTAGCATCAAAAGGATTAATCACATGACTATCGCGTTCAAAACGATGCGTACATCTCACATAAGTCTTCATTTAGGGAGAGGTTCTATTTGTTTCATTGGTTCTCTCCAATTGTCAAAAAATGAGGTCATTACAAGTTCTATTTCTCCGTTCTAGTGAGATTGGAATCAAAAGGAGCAATCTCATGACTATCGGGTTCAAAACGATGCGTACATCTCACACAAGTCTTCTTTTAGGAAGACCTTCTAATTGTTTTATTGGTTCTCTAAAATTGTCACAGAAAAAGGTTATTATGAGTCCTATTAGTTCGTTCTAGTTTGATTAGTATCAAAAGGAGCAATCCCATGACTAACACGTTCAAAACGATGCGTACATCTCACACAAGTCTTATTTTATGGAGACCTTTAAATTGTTTCATTGGTTCTCTAAAATTGTCGAAGAAAGAGGTGATTAGGAGTCCTATTACTTCGTTCTAGTTTGATTAGCATCAAAAGGAGCAATCCCATGGCTATCGCGTTCAAAACTGATGCGTAAATCCTCACACAAGTCTTCATGTTAGGGAAGACATTCTTATTTTTTCATTGGTTGTCTCAAATTGTCAAAGAAATAGGTGATTAGGAGTCTTATTCTTCGTTTTAGTTTATTGGCAACAAAACGATCAATCACATGACTATCGCGTTCAAAACGATGCGTACATCTCACATAAGTCTTCATTTAGGGAGAGGTTCTATTTGTTTCATTGGTTCTCTCCAATTGTCAAAAAATGAGGTCATTACGAGTTCTATTTCTCCGTTCTAGTGAGATTGGAATCAAAAGGAGCAATCCATGACTATCGGGTTCAAAACGATGCGTACATCTCACACAAGTCTTCTTTTAGGAAGACCTTCTAATTGTTTATTGGTTCTCTAAAATTGTCACAGAAAAAGGTTATTGAGTCCTATTAGTTCGTTCTAGTTTGATTAGTATCAAAAGGAGCAATCCCATGACTAACACGTTCAAAACGATGCGTACATCTCACACAAGTCTTATTTATGGAGACCTTAAATTGTTTCATTGGTTCTCTAAAATTGTCGAAGAAAGAGGTGATTGGGAGTCCTATTACTTCGTTCTAGTTTGATTAGCATCAAAAGGAGCAATCCCATTACTATCGCGTTCAAAATGATGCGCACATCTCACACAAGTCTTCATTTAGGGAGATATTTCTATTATTTCATTGGTTCTCTAAATTTATCAAAGAAAGAGGTGATTAGGATTCTTATTAGTTGGTTCTAGTTCGATTAGCATCAAAAAGATTAATCACATGACTATCGCGTTCAAAACGATGCGTACATCTCACATAAGTCTTCATTTAGGGAGAGGTTCTATTTGTTTCATTGGTTCTCTCCAATTGTCAAAAAATGAGGTCATTACGAGTTCTATTTCTCCGTTCTAGTGAGATTGGAATCAAAAGGAGCAATCTCATGACTATCGGCTTCAAAACGATGCGTACATCTCACACAAGTCTTCTTTTAGGAAGACCTTCTAATTGTTTTATTGGTTCTCTAAAATTGTCACAGAAAAAGGTTATTATGAGTCCTATTAGTTCGTTCTAGTTTGATTAGTATCAAAAGGAGCAATCCCATGACTAACACGTTCAAAACGATGCGTACATCTCACACAAGTCTTATTTTATGGAGACCTTTAAATTGTTTCATTGGTTCTCTAAAATTGTCGAAGAAAGAGGTGATTAGGAGTCCTATTACTTCGTTCTAGTTTGATTAGCATCAAAAGGAGAATTCCCACGGCTATCGCGTTCAAAACGATGCGTAAATCCCTCACAAGTCTTCATGTTGGAAGACATTCTTATTTTTTTCATTGGTTGTCTCAAATTGTCAAAGAAATAGGAGATTAGGAGTCTTATTTCTTCGTTTTAGTTTTATTGGCAACAAAACGAGCAATCTCATGAATATCACGTTCAAAACGATGCGCAAATCTCAAACAAGTCTTCATTTAGGGAGACGTTGTTATTGTTTCATTGGTTCTGTCAAATTATCAAAGAAAGGGGTGATTACGAGTTCTATTACTTCATTCTTGTTTGATTAGCATCAAAAGAAGCAATTCTATGATTATCACGTTCAAAACGTTGCCTACAACAACTCACACAAGCCCACATTTTGGGAGACCTTCTAATTGTTTCATAGATTTTCTCAAATTGTCAATGAATGAGGTGATTACGAGTTCTATTACTTGGTTCAAGTTAGATTGGCATCAACAAGAGCAATCCCATGACTATCTCATTCGAAACGATACGTGCATCTCACACAGGACTTCATTTAGGGAGACCTTCTTATCGTTTCATTGGTTTTCTAAAATTGTCAAAGAAATAGGTGATTAGGAATCCTATTAGTTTGTTCTAGTTTGATTAGCATTAAAAGGAGTAATTCCATAGCTATCGCTTTCAAAACGATGCGTACATCTCACACAAGTCTTCATGTAGGTAGACCTTCTTATTGTTTCATTGGTTGTCTCAAATTGTCATAGAAAGTTAAGAGTCCTATTTGGTCGTTCTAGATTTATTTGCATTAACAGGAGCAATGCCATAACTATCCCGTTTAAAATGATGCGTACATCTCACACAAGTCTTCATATAGGGAGACATTTTTGTTGTTTCATTGGATCTGTTAAATTGTTGAAGAAAAAGGTGATTAAGAGTCCTATTACTTCATTAAAGATTGATTAACATCAAAAGGAGTAATCACATGACTATCACGTTAAAAATGATGCGTACAGCTCACACAAGTCTTCATTTAAGGAGACCTTCTAATTGTTTCATATGTTCTCTCAAATTGTCAAAGAATGAGGTGGTAAGAGTTCTATTTCTTCGTTCTAGTTTGATTGGCATCAAAAGGAGCAATCTCATTACTATCGCGTTCAAAATGATGCGCACATCTCACACAAGTCTTCATTTAGGGAGATATTTCTATTATTTCATTGGTTCTCTAAATTTGTCAAAGAAAGAGGTGATTAGGATTCTTATTAGTTGGTTCTAGTTCGATTAGCATCAAAAGATTAATCACATGACTATCGCGTTCAAAACGATGCGTACATCTCACATAAGTCTTCATTTAGGGAGAGGTTCTATTTGTTTCATTGGTTCTCTCCAATTGTCAAAAAATGAGGTCATTACGAGTTCTATTTCTCCGTTCTAGTGAGATTGGAATCAAAAGGAGCAATCTCATGACTATCGGGTTCAAAACGATGCGTACATCTCACACAAGTCTTCTTTTAGGAAGACCTTCTAATTGTTTTATTGGTTCTCTAAAATTGTCACAGAAAAAGGTTATTATGAGTCCTATTAGTTCGTTCTAGTTTGATTAGTATCAAAAGGAGCAATCCCATGACTAACACGTTCAAAACGATGCGTACATCTCACACAAGTCTTATTTTATGGAGACCTTTAAATTGTTTCATTGGTTCTCTAAAATTGTCGAAGAAAGAGGTGATTGGGAGTCCTATTACTTCGTTCTAGTTTGATTAGCATCAAAAGGAGCAATCCCATTACTATCGCGTTCAAAATGATGCGCACATCTCACACAAGTCTTCATTTAGGGAGATATTTCTATTATTTCATTGGTTCTCTAAATTTATCAAAGAAAGAGGTGATTAGGATTCTTATTAGTTGGTTCTAGTTCGATTAGCATCAAAAAGATTAATCACATGACTATCGCGTTCAAAACGATGCGTACATCTCACATAAGTCTTCATTTAGGGAGAGGTTCTATTTGTTTCATTGGTTCTCTCCAATTGTCAAAAAATGAGGTCATTACGAGTTCTATTTCTCCGTTCTAGTGAGATTGGAATCAAAAGGAGCAATCTCATGACTATCGGGTTCAAAACGATGCGTACATCTCACACAAGTCTTCTTTTAGGAAGACCTTCTAATTGTTTTATTGGTTCTCTAAAATTGTCACAGAAAAAGGTTGTTATGAGTCCTATTAGTTCGTTCTAGTTTGATTAGTATCAAAAGGAGCAATCCCATGACTAACACGTTCAAAACGATGCGTACATGTCACACAAGTCTTATTTTATGGAGACCTTTAAATTGTTTCATTGGTTCTCTAAAATTGTCGAAGAAAGAGGTGATTAGGAGTCCTATTACTTCGTTCTAGTTTGATTAGCATCAAAAGGAGAATTCCCACGGCTATCGCGTTCAAAACGATGCGTAAATCCCTCACAAGTCTTCATGTTGGAAGACATTCTTATTTTTTTCATTGGTTGTCTCAAATTGTCAAAGAAATAGGAGATTAGGAGTCTTCGTTTTAGTTTTATTGGCAACAAAACGAGCAATCTCATGAATATCACGTTCAAAACGATGCGCAAATCTCAAACAAGTCTTCATTTAGGGAGACGTTGTTATTGTTTCATTGGTTCTGTCAAATTATCAAAGAAAGGGGTGATTACGAGTTCTATTACTTCATTCTTGTTTGATTAGCATCAAAAGAAGCAATTCTATGATTATCACGTTCAAAACGTTGCCTACAACAACTCACACAAGCCCACATTTTGGGAGACCTTCTAATTGTTTCATAGATTTTCTCAAATTGTCAATGAATGAGGTGATTACGAGTTCTATTACTTGGTTCAAGTTAGATTGGCATCAACAAGAGCAATCCCATGACTATCTCATTCGAAACGATACGTGCATCTCACACAGGACTTCATTTAGGGAGACCTTCTTATCGTTTCATTGGTTTTCTAAAATTGTCAAAGAAATAGGTGATTAGGAATCCTATTAGTTTGTTCTAGTTTGATTAGCATTAAAAGGAGTAATTCCATAGCTATCGCTTTCAAAACGATGCGTACATCTCACACAAGTCTTCATGTAGGTAGACCTTCTTATTGTTTCATTGGTTGTCTCAAATTGTCATAGAAAGTTAAGAGTCCTATTTGGTCGTTCTAGATTTATTTGCATTAACAGGAGCAATGCCATAACTATCCCGTTTAAAATGATGCGTACATCTCACACAAGTCTTCATATTGGGAGACATTTTTGTTGTTTCATTGGATCTGTTAAATTGTTGAAGAAAAAGGTGATTAAGAGTCCTATTACTTCATTAAAGATTGATTAACATCAAAAGGAGTAATCACATGACTATCACGTTAAAAATGATGCGTACAGCTCACACAAGTCTTCATTTAAGGAGACCTTCTAATTGTTTCATATGTTCTCTCAAATTGTCAAAGAATGAGGTGGTAAGAGTTCTATTTCTTCGTTCTAGTTTGATTGGCATCAAAAGGAGCAATCTCATTACTATCGCGTTCAAAATGATGCGCACATCTCACACAAGTCTTCATTTAGGGAGATATTTCTATTATTTCATTGGTTCTCTAAATTTGTCAAAGAAAGAGGTGATTAGGATTCTTATTAGTTGGTTCTAGTTCGATTAGCATCAAAAAGATTAATCACATGACTATCGCGTTCAAAACGATGCGTACATCTCACATAAGTCTTCATTTAGGGAGAGGTTCTATTTGTTTCATTGGTTCTCTCCAATTGTCAAAAAATGAGGTCATTACGAGTTCTATTTCTCCGTTCTAGTGAGATTGGAATCAAAAGGAGCAATCTCATGACTATCGGGTTCAAAACGATGCGTACATCTCACACAAGTCTTCTTTTAGGAAGACCTTCTAATTGTTTTATTGGTTCTCTAAAATTGTCACAGAAAAAGGTTATTATGAGTCCTATTAGTTCGTTCTAGTTTGATTAGTATCAAAAGGAGCAATCCCATGACTAACACGTTCAAAACGATGCGTACATCTCACACAAGTCTTATTTTATGGAGACCTTTAAATTGTTTCATTGGTTCTCTAAAATTGTCGAAGAAAGAGGTGATTGGGAGTCCTATTACTTCGTTCTAGTTTGATTAGCATCAAAAGGAGCAATCCCATTACTATCGCGTTCAAAATGATGCGCACATCTCACACAAGTCTTCATTTAGGGAGATATTTCTATTATTTCATTGGTTCTCTAAATTTATCAAAGAAGAGGTGATTAGGATTCTTATAGTTGGTTCTAGTTCGATTAGCATCAAAAAGATTAATCACATGACTATCGCGTTCAAAACGATGCGTACATCTCACATAAGTCTTCATTTAGGGAGAGGTTCTATTTGTTTCATTGGTTCTCTCCAATTGTCAAAAAATGAGGTCATTACGAGTTCTATTTCTCCGTTCTAGTGAGATTGGAATCAAAAGGAGCAATCTCATGACTATCGGGTTCAAAACGATGCGTACATCTCACACAAGTCTTCTTTTAGGAAGACCTTCTAATTGTTTTATTGGTTCTCTAAAATTGTCACAGAAAAAGGTTATTATGAGTCCTATTAGTTCGTTCTAGTTTGATTAGTATCAAAAGGAGCAATCCCATTACTAACACGTTCAAAACGATGCGTACATCTCACACAAGTCTTATTTTATGGAGACCTTTAAATTGTTTCATTGGTTCTCTAAAATTGTCGAAGAAAGAGGTGATTAGGAGTCCTATTACTTCGTTCTAGTTTGATTAGCATCAAAAGGAGAATTCCCACGGCTATCGCGTTCAAAACGATGCGTAAATCCCTCACAAGTCTTCATGTTGGAAGACATTCTTATTTTTTTTCATTGGTTGTCTCAAATTGTCAAAGAAATAGGAGATTAGGAGTCTTATTTCTTCGTTTTAGTTTTATTGGCAACAAAACGAGCAATCTCATGAATATCACGTTCAAAACGATGCGCAAATCTCAAACAAGTCTTCATTTAGGGAGACGTTGTTATTGTTTCATTGGTTCTGTCAAATTATCAAAGAAAGGGGTGATTACGAGTTCTATTACTTCATTCTTGTTTGATTAGCATCAAAAGAAGCAATTCTATGATTATCACGTTCAAAACGTTGCCTACAACAACTCACACAAGCCCACATTTTGGGAGACCTTCTAATTGTTTCATAGATTTTCTCAAATTGTCAATGAATGAGGTGATTACGAGTTCTATTACTTGGTTCAAGTTAGATTGGCATCAACAAGAGCAATCCCATGACTATCTCATTCGAAACGATACGTGCATCTCACACAGGACTTCATTTAGGGAGACCTTCTTATCGTTTCATTGGTTTTCTAAAATTGTCAAAGAAATAGGTGATTAGGAATCCTATTAGTTTGTTCTAGTTTGATTAGCATTAAAAGGAGTAATTCCATAGCTATCGCTTTCAAAACGATGCGTACATCTCACACAAGTCTTCATGTAGGTAGACCTTCTTATTGTTTCATTGGTTGTCTCAAATTGTCATAGAAAGTTAAGAGTCCTATTTGGTCGTTCTAGATTTATTTGCATTAACAGGAGCAATGCCATAACTATCCCGTTTAAAATGATGCGTACATCTCACACAAGTCTTCATATTGGGAGACATTTTTGTTGTTTCATTGGATCTGTTAAATTGTTGAAGAAAAAGGTGATTAAGAGTCCTATTACTTCATTAAAGATTGATTAACATCAAAAGGAGTAATCACATGACTATCACGTTAAAAATGATGCGTACAGCTCACACAAGTCTTCATTTAAGGAGACCTTCTAATTGTTTCATATGTTCTCTCAAATTGTCAAAGAATGAGGTGGTAAGAGTTCTATTTCTTCGTTCTAGTTTGATTGGCATCAAAAGGAGCAATCTCATTACTATCGCGTTCAAAATGATGCGCACATCTCACACAAGTCTTCATTTAGGGAGATATTTCTATTATTTCATTGGTTCTCTAAATTTGTCAAAGAAAGAGGTGATTAGGATTCTTATTAGTTGGTTCTAGTTCGATTAGCATCAAAAAGATTAATCACATGACTATCGCGTTCAAAACGATGCGTACATCTCACATAAGTCTTCATTTAGGGAGAGGTTCTATTTGTTTCATTGGTTCTCTCCAATTGTCAAAAATGAGGTCATTACGAGTTCTATTTCTCCGTTCTAGTGAGATTGGAATCAAAAGGAGCAATCTCATGACTATCGGGTTCAAAACGATGCGTACATCTCACACAAGTCTTCTTTTAGGAAGACCTTCTAATTGTTTTATTGGTTCTCTAAAATTGTCACAGAAAAAGGTTATTATGAGTCCTATTAGTTCGTTCTAGTTTGATTAGTATCAAAAGGAGCAATCCCATGACTAACACGTTCAAAACGATGCGTACATCTCACACAAGTCTTATTTTATGGAGACCTTTAAATTGTTTCATTGGTTCTCTAAAATTGTCGAAGAAAGAGGTGATTGGGAGTCCTATTACTTCGTTCTAGTTTGATTAGCATCAAAAGGAGCAATCCCATTACTATCGCGTTCAAAATGATGCGCACATCTCACACAAGTCTTCATTTAGGGAGATATTTCTATTATTTCATTGGTTCTCTAAATTTATCAAAGAAAGAGGTGATTAGGATTCTTATTAGTTGGTTCTAGTTCGATTAGCATCAAAAAGATTAATCACATGACTATCGCGTTCAAAACGATGCGTACATCTCACATAAGTCTTCATTTAGGGAGAGGTTCTATTTGTTTCATTGGTTCTCTCCAATTGTCAAAAAATGAGGTCATTACGAGTTCTATTTCTCCGTTCTAGTGAGATTGGAATCAAAAGGAGCAATCTCATGACTATCGGGTTCAAAACGATGCGTACATCTCACACAAGTCTTCTTTTAGGAAGACCTTCTAATTGTTTTATTGGTTCTCTAAAATTGTCACAGAAAAAGGTTATTATGAGTCCTATTAGTTCGTTCTAGTTTGATTAGTATCAAAAGGAGCAATCCCATGACTAACACGTTCAAACGATGCGTACATCTCACACAAGTCTTATTTTATGGAGACCTTTAAATTGTTTCATTGGTTCTCTAAAATTGTCGAAGAAAGAGGTGATTAGGAGTCCTATTACTTCGTTCTAGTTTGATTAGCATCAAAAGGAGAATTCCCACGGCTATCGCGTTCAAAACGATGCGTAAATCCCTCACAAGTCTTCATGTTGGAAGACATTCTTATTTTTTTCATTGGTTGTCTCAAATTGTCAAAGAAATAGGAGATTAGGAGTCTTCGTTTTAGTTTTATTGGCAACAAAACGAGCAATCTCATGAATATCACGTTCAAAACGATGCGCAAATCTCAAACAAGTCTTCATTTAGGGAGACGTTGTTATTGTTTCATTGGTTCTGTCAAATTATCAAAGAAAGGGGTGATTACGAGTTCTATTACTTCATTCTTGTTTGATTAGCATCAAAAGAAGCAATTTATGATTATCACGTTCAAAACGTTGCCTACAACAACTCACACAAGCCCACATTTTGGGAGACCTTCTAATTGTTTCATAGATTTTCTCAAATTGTCAATGAATGAGGTGATTACGAGTTCTATTACTTGGTTCAAGTTAGATTGGCATCAACAAGAGCAATCCCATGACTATCTCATTCGAAACGATACGTGCATCTCACACAGGACTTCATTTAGGGAGACCTTCTTATCGTTTCATTGGTTTTCTAAAATTGTCAAAGAAATAGGTGATTAGGAATCCTATTAGTTTGTTCTAGTTTGATTAGCATTAAAAGGAGTAATTCCATAGCTATCGCTTTCAAAACGATGCGTACATCTCACACAAGTCTTCATGTAGGTAGACCTTCTTATTGTTTCATTGGTTGTCTCAAATTGTCATAGAAAGTTAAGAGTCCTATTTGGTCGTTCTAGATTTATTTGCATTAACAGGAGCAATGCCATAACTATCCCGTTTAAAATGATGCGTACATCTCACACAAGTCTTCATATAGGGAGACATTTTTGTTGTTTCATTGGATCTGTTAAATTGTTGAAGAAAAAGGTGATTAAGAGTCCTATTACTTCATTAAAGATTGATTAACATCAAAAGGAGTAATCACATGACTATCACGTTAAAATGATGCGTACAGCTCACACAAGTCTTCATTTAAGGAGACCTTCTAATTGTTTCATATGTTCTCTCAAATTGTCAAAGAATGAGGTGGTAAGAGTTCTATTTCTTCGTTCTAGTTTGATTGGCATCAAAAGGAGCAATCTCATTACTATCGCGTTCAAAATGATGCGCACATCTCACACAAGTCTTCATTTAGGGAGATATTTCTATTATTTCATTGGTTCTCTAAATTTGTCAAAGAAAGAGGTGATTAGGATTCTTATTAGTTGGTTCTAGTTCGATTAGCATCAAAAGGATTAATCACATGACTATCGCGTTCAAAACGATGCGTACATCTCACATAAGTCTTCATTTAGGGAGAGGTTCTATTTGTTTCATTGGTTCTCTCCAATTGTCAAAAAATGAGGTCATTACGAGTTCTATTTCTCCGTTCTAGTGAGATTGGAATCAAAAGGAGCAATCTCATGACTATCGGGTTCAAAACGATGCGTACATCTCACACAAGTCTTCTTTTAGGAAGACCTTCTAATTGTTTTATTGGTTCTCTAAAATTGTCACAGAAAAAGGTTATTATGAGTCCTATTAGTTCGTTCTAGTTTGATTAGTATCAAAAGGAGCAATCCCATGACTAACACGTTCAAAACGATGCGTACATCTCACACAAGTCTTATTTTATGGAGACCTTTAAATTGTTTCATTGGTTCTCTAAAATTGTCGAAGAAAGAGGTGATTGGGAGTCCTATTACTTCGTTCTAGTTTGATTAGCATCAAAAGGAGCAATCCCATTACTATCGCGTTCAAAATGATGCGCACATCTCACACAAGTCTTCATTTAGGGAGATATTTCTATTATTTCATTGGTTCTCTAAATTTATCAAAGAAAGAGGTGATTAGGATTCTTATTAGTTGGTTCTAGTTCGATTAGCATCAAAAAGATTAATCACATGACTATCGCGTTCAAAACGATGCGTACATCTCACATAAGTCTTCATTTAGGGAGAGGTTCTATTTGTTTCATTGGTTCTCTCCAATTGTCAAAAAATGAGGTCATTACGAGTTCTATTTCTCCGTTCTAGTGAGATTGGAATCAAAAGGAGCAATCTCATGACTATCGGGTTCAAACGATGCGTACATCTCACACAAGTCTTCTTTTAGGAAGACCTTCTAATTGTTTTATTGGTTCTCTAAAATTGTCACAGAAAAAGGTTGTTATGAGTCCTATTAGTTCGTTCTAGTTTGATTAGTATCAAAAGGAGCAATCCCATTACTAACACGTTCAAAACGATGCGTACATCTCACACAAGTCTTATTTTATGGAGACCTTTAAATTGTTTCATTGGTTCTCTAAATTGTCGAAGAAAGAGGTGATTAGGAGTCCTATTACTTCGTTCTAGTTTGATTAGCATCAAAAGGAGAATTCCCACGGCTATCGCGTTCAAAACGATGCGTAAATCCCTCACAAGTCTTCATGTTGGAAGACATTCTTATTTTTTTCATTGGTTGTCTCAAATTGTCAAAGAAATAGGAGATTAGGAGTCTTCGTTTTAGTTTTATTGGCAACAAAACGAGCAATCTCATGAATATCACGTTCAAACGATGCGCAAATCTCAAACAGTCTTCATTTAGGGAGACGTTGTTATTGTTTCATTGGTTCTGTCAAATTATCAAAGAAAGGGGTGATTACGAGTTCTATTACTTCATTCTTGTTTGATTAGCATCAAAAGAAGCAATTTTATGATTATCACGTTCAAAACGTTGCCTACAACAACTCACACAAGCCCACATTTTGGGAGACCATCTAATTGTTTCATAGATTTTCTCAAATTGTCAATGAATGAGGTGATTACGAGTTCTATTACTTGGTTCAAGTTAGATTGGCATCAACAAGAGCAATCCCATGACTATCTCATTCGAAACGATACGTGCATCTCACACAGGACTTCATTTAGGGAGACCTTCTTATCGTTTCATTGGTTTTCTAAAATTGTCAAAGAAATAGGTGATTAGGAATCCTATTAGTTTGTTCTAGTTTGATTAGCATTAAAAGGAGTAATTCCATAGCTATCGCTTTCAAAACGATGCGTACATCTCACACAAGTCTTCATGTAGGTAGACCTTCTTATTGTTTCATTGGTTGTCTCAAATTGTCATAGAAAGTTAAGAGTCCTATTTGGTCGTTCTAGATTTATTTGCATTAACAGGAGCAATGCCATAACTATCCCGTTTAAAATGATGCGTACATCTCACACAAGTCTTCATATTGGGAGACATTTTTGTTGTTTCATTGGATCTGTTAAATTGTTGAAGAAAAAGGTGATTAAGAGTCCTATTACTTCATTAAAGATTGATAACATCAAAAGGAGTAATCACATGACTATCACGTTAAAATGATGCGTACAGCTCACACAAGTCTTCATTTAAGGAGACCTTCTAATTGTTTCATATGTTCTCTCAAATTGTCAAAGAATGAGGTGGTAAGAGTTCTATTTCTTCGTTCTAGTTTGATTGGCATCAAAAGGAGCAATCTCATTACTATCGCGTTCAAATGATGCGCACATCTCACACAAGTCTTCATTTAGGGAGATATTTCTATTATTTCATTGGTTCTCTAAATTTGTCAAAGAAAGAGGTGATTAGGATTCTATTAGTTGGTTCTAGTTCGATTAGCATCAAAAAGATTAATCACATGACTATCGCGTTCAAAACGATGCGTACATCTCACATAAGTCTTCATTTAGGGAGAGGTTCTATTGTTTCATGGTTCTCTCCAATTGTCAAAAAATGAGGTCATTACGAGTTCTATTTCTCCGTTCTAGTGAGATTGGAATCAAAAGGAGCAATCTCATGACTATCGGGTTCAAAACGATGCGTACATCTCACACAAGTCTTCTTTTAGGAAGACCTTCTAATTGTTTTATTGGTTCTCTAAAATTGTCACAGAAAAAGGTTATTATGAGTCTATTAGTTCGTTCTAGTTTGATTAGTATCAAAGGAGCAATCCCATGACTAACACGTTCAAAACGATGCGTACATCTCACACAAGTCTTATTTTATGGAGACCTTTAAATTGGTTTCATTGGTTCTCTAAAATGTCGAAGAAAGAGGTGATTGGGAGTCCTATTACTTCGTTCTAGTTTGATTAGCATCAAAAGGAGCATCCCATTACTATCGCGTTCAAAATGATGCGCACATCTCACACAAGTCTTCATTTAGGGAGATATTTCTATTATTCATTGGTCTCTAAATTTATCAAAGAAAGAGGTGATTAGGATTCTTATTAGTTGGTTCTAGTTCGATTAGCATCAAAAGATTAATCACATGACTATCGCGTTCAAAACGATGCGTACATCTCACATAAGTCTTCATTTAGGGAGAGGTTTCTATTTGTTTCATTGGTTCTCTCCAATTGTCAAAAAATGAGGTCATTACGAGT
This sequence comes from Panax stipuleanatus, assembly GCA_020205555.1. NCBI lineage: Eukaryota > Viridiplantae > Streptophyta > Magnoliopsida > Apiales > Araliaceae > Panax > Panax stipuleanatus. The sequence continues at coordinate 52,921 of JAINUT010002792.1, forward strand.
TCTATTTCTCCGTTCTAGTGAGATTGGAATCAAAAAGGAGCAATCTCATGACTATCGGGTTCAAAACGATGCGTACATCTCACACAAGTCTTCTTTTAGGAAGACCTTCTAATTGTTTTATTGGTTCTCTAAAATTGTCACAGAAAAAGGTGTTATGAGTCCTATTAGTTCGTTCTAGTTTGATTAGTATCAAAAGGAGCAATCCCATGACTAACACGTTCAAAAACGATGCGTACATCTCACACAAGTCTTATTTTATGGAGACCTTTAAATTGTTTCATTGGTTCTCTAAATTGTCGAAGAAAGAGGTGATTAGGAGTCCTATACTTCGTTCTAGTTTGATTAGCATCCAAAGGAGAATCCCACGGCTATCGCGTTCAAAACGACTGCGTAATCCCTCACAAGTCTTCATGTTGGAAGACATTCTTATTTTTTCATTGGTTGTCTCAATTGTCAAAGAAATAGGACATTAGGAGTCTTCGTTTAGTTTTATGGCAACAAAACGAGCAATCTCATGAATATCAGTTCAAAACGATGCGCAATCTCAAACAAGTCTTCATTTAGGGAGACGTTGTTATTGTTTCATTTGGTTCTGTCCAAATTATCAAAGAAAGGGGTGATACGAGTTCTATTACTTCATTCTTGTTTGATTAGCATCAAAAGAAGCAATTTCTATGATTATCACGTTCAAAACGTTGCCTACAAACAACTCACACAAGCCACATTTGGGAGACCATCTAATTGTTTCATAGATTTTCTCAAATTGTCAATGAATGAGGTGATTACGAGTTCTATTACTGGGTTCAAGTTAGATTGGCATCAACAAGAGCAATCCCATGACTATCTCATTCGAACGATACGTGCATCTCACACAGGACGCTTCATTTAGGGAGACCTTCTTATCGTTTCATTGGTTTTCTAAAATTGTCAAAGAATAGTGTGATTAGAATCCTATAGTTTGTTCTAGTTTGATTAGCATTAAAAGGAGTAATCCATAGCTATCGCTTTCAAAACGATGCGTACATCTCACACAAGTCTTCATGTAGGTAGACCTCTTATTGTTTCATTGGTTGTCTCAAATTGTCATAGAAAGTTAAGAGTCCTATTGGTCGTTCTAGATTTATTTTGCATTAACAGGAGCAATGCCATAACTATCCCGTTAAAATGATGCGTAATCTCACACAAAGTCTTCATATTAGGGAGACATTTTTGTTGTTTCATGGATCTGTTAAATTGTTGAAGAAAAGGTGATTAAGAGTCCTATTACCTTCATTAAGATTGATTAACATCAAAGGAGTAATCACAGGACTATCACGTTAAAAATAGATGCGTACATCTCACACAAGTCTTCATTTAAGGAGACTTCTAATTGTTTCATAGGTTCTCTCAAATTGTCAAAGAATGAGGTGGTAAGAGTTCTATTTCTTCGTTCTAGTTTGATTGGCATCAAAGGAGCAATCTCCATTACTATCGCGTTCAAATGACTGGCAATCTCACACAAGTCTTCATTTAGGGAGATATTTTCTATTATTTCATTGTTCTCTAAATTGGTCAAAGAAAGAGGTGATTAGGATTCTTATTAGTTGGTTCTAGTTCGATTAGCATCAAAAGATTAATCACATGACTATCGCGTTCAAACCGATGCGACATCTCACATAAGTCTTCATTTAGGGAGAGGTTCTATTTGTTTCATTGGTTCTCTCCAATTGTTCAAAAATGAGGTCATACAAGTTCTATTTCTCCGTTCTAGTGAGATTGGAATCAAAGGAGCAATCTCATGACTATCGGGTTCAAAACGATGCGTACATCTCACAAGTCTTCTTTTAGGAAGACCTTCTAATTGTTTATTGGTTCTCTAAAATTGTCACAGAAAAAGGTTATTATGAGTCTATTAGTTCGTTCTAGTTTGATTAGTATCAAAAGGAGCAATCCATGACTAACACGTTCAAAACGATGCGTACTCACACAAGTCTTATTTTATGGAGACCTTTAAATTGTTTCATTGGTTCTCTAAAATTGTCGAAGAAAGAGGTGATTGGGAGTCCTATTACTTCGTTCTAGTTTGATTAGCATCAAAAGGAAGCAATCCCATTACTATCGCGTTCAAAATGATGCGCACATCTCACACAAGTCTTCATTTAGGGAGATATTTCTATTTCATGGTCTCTAAATTTATCAAAGAAGAGGTGATTAGGATTCTTATTAGTTGGTTCTAGTTCGATTAGCATCAAAAAGATTAATCACATGACTATCGCGTTCAAACGATGCGTACATCTCACTAAGTTTCATTTAGGGAGAGGTTCTATTTGTTTCATTGGTTCTCTCCAATTGTCAAAAAATGAGGTCATTACGAGTTCTATTTCTCCGTTCTAGTGAGATTGGAATCAAAAGGAGCAATCTCATGACTATCGGGTTCAAAACGATGCGTACATCTCACACAAGTCTTCTTTTAGGAAGACCTTCTAATTGTTTTATTGGTTCTCAAAATTGTCACAGAAAAAGGTTGTTATGAGTCCTATTAGTTCGTTCTAGTTTGATTAGTATCAAAAGGAGCAATCCCATTACTAACACGTTCAAAACGATGCGTACATCTCACACAAGTCTTATTTATGGAGACCTTTAAATTGTTTCAT